>JAQFZO010001240.1:0-16868 GCA_034695885.1 Geophilus flavus
GCATGACTTATTAAATTTTCATATGTCGTTCGAATTCAATGATCGGGTCGTCACGTGTAAAGTAATTAACTTACACACGGAATACATCCGATGTTTAGGCAAAGTTTACAAATTTCCGAAGCTCTATTATGATAACAATTCAATTTCCTTGATTGATTACGTACGAGTCTCCATAGTCGTAATCTAATTCTTTAATTAACAAACAGTCTGCTGTGTAATCCAAGATAACACTCCTGTAAAGTTCATATTTACATTACAAGCTCGTGTAACTAGAATAATATATCTCGCGTGTTATGATAAGGAGAAATTTATTCCGCTCTTATTTTATGAAAAAAGGATTTTCATTCTAGAGATATATCAAAATGAAACTCGAGAATGAGAATGGATTAAGCGAAAACATGATGCCACAAATCTTATTAGAGAACTTAAGTTTCAAGTGAGGTATATTTGTGAAATGATATTGTTGTATCAGCTTGGCCGTGCATAAACTATGCCGCTGTGCAGTGACTGTAACTCATGCATGATGAATAGAATGTTACTTAGATAAAACCGGGAACATATTTTCCACTCCATTTAAGTTGCGACTTTAAATCTTTAATTTTACTTTATTTTAGAAGCAATTAAATGAAAAAATACAAGATTTTTATCTTTAATTCCACACACTTTTTTTTTTTATCCCGAGGATAAAAATTTGAATATTTCATGCTCATAATTACGTCAAAAATGTTGAATTTGGGGAAATAAAAAAAAGAAATGAAATAATTTAAATATGCAAGGATTCGGTAGAGAAAAAAAAATTAAAGTCACTTTTGCCTTCTTGGGAAAAATTAATTTAATGAGATGTTTAAATTATTCACGATAAGAGCAAAAGGAAAAAAAATAATCGGATCAAATTATTGACTCATTAAGGTAGTCCGCACATTGCGTTATTCGTTGTGGTAAGCAGTTAATTTATGCTGAGCAAACAAACTTGGAAGGAAAAGTTTGTACAAACCATAAAGATGTATTATAAAATTATTATGATTTTTTACGCGAACGTATAAATCATCTTCATGACCTGCAGTTTCAATAAAATCAATAACGTCCTCCTGCATTTAGGAACTTTAAAAAAAGCTATTAGGCAGTACGCAGGGTCGTATATTCATCACGTGTTGTTATATAAAAACTGGCACTTTCTCAAGGAATTTGATTATTGAAGAAAACACATCAGCACATCCAAAGTAATGAAGTCGCTCAGTCAACCGGTGAAAGCTGTCATGCCCCCCTGTCTTTTCCTCCTTGCACTTAATAAAAGGCGAAAGAGCAGCCTTTCTTTTCTAAGACAACAGCTCTTCAATTTCATTTGCATAGCGGGAGAGGAGAGTCTTTACACTTTTGTTCTTTTTACTATTCCCTCGAAGAAAAGAGTGAAAAAAGATTACATCGAGTCAATGTCTATGTTTAACTATAAACTTTACTTCTTCGCACGAGGTTAACCGCAAAGAGAGCACAAGAAAGAAATTTCTGGTTAACCACAAAGTAAATTTTTTTTTTCTTTACCTTCTTCTTTTCGAGGAGAAATGCGGGTGGCTCGATATCCAATTTGTTTTTTTTTTTTATTTATTTATTTACGATAAAGAACCGAACGAGTGGTATGTGGCTTAAAGTTTTAAAATAAATAAAAAAAAAGAAAAGAATGTTGTGTATTGCTTTATTAAAAATGCAGGTTCGGGTGCAACTTATGAGTTATTTTCTACTTTTGAAAAATAAGTTTCATGTAGATCATAAAAATATTGCGGAAGAAATTCCGTTGTAAATGTTGAATGTTGCACAAGCATTCGAGTGCGAACATACTCCTTAAAATGAGAAGATTCAAGCATTCCGCTAGCATCCCATGTTCTAAAACCTATGTGTCAAAACTGGGGTCACCATGGCAATATTCAAATAACAAAAGTGACAGTCAAAGCTTAAGGAAAGCGAATGGCACGTTGTGGAGAAGGCAAAGCCTAGAGCAGATTCTGAATTTAAAGAAGAAAATGGAAAATTCATTTTACAATGGCTGACATTTTTAAAGAAAAACTGTCACTTTTATAGATCTGAGATAAATGCATACTGGACCGAGGAGGCAAATGTTTGATCCAAACATGTGATGTTTTAAAAATAAGTCCCTTTTTTCCTTCCATTTTAACTCGCATATTTTAACTTTTTGACTTCAAGTTGAAAGTGTTGTTCTTTTCAAGCCAACTGAAACTAATTGAATTGATTTTTTTTGTATATATAAAAAGAAAGAAAAAAAAACTAAAATTTCTTACCATTGATTTTGCATCATGTTCGTGCAACTGAATTGAGATTAAATGATGTGTTGATTTCCCCCTCTCCCTCCCATTCTTTTCATATATTAACAAAACGCTTTTATTTCTAGATGGGAGAGAAAAAAGAGCAGCTTCGGTTATTACCATGAAATGAAAATAAAATACCGTATGCATTATAAATGAGTGATTCATGTTATTGAGGAAAGGTGGAACATGCACAATTAATGCGACACTTTCTGAGCTTGGGAGAAAATTGTAAAAGTTAATGAAATGTTTAATGATTTATCAGCCATGTATAAATGTTAGCCATTCCAGAAAATATGTATGAATTTAGGTCGTGCCCGACGGGCAAATCTCGTAATGTGAGTGAAAAAGAAAGTTTTATTTAGCCGGTTTACCGAAGAAACCATTGAATTTACTCATGAATAATTTATTATCCAGAAATAGTTAGAAACAAAAGCTTTTGTCTATTTGAATTAATTTTTATTGTAATCACACAGGTATGGAGAGAGAGAGAGACGGAATGAGAAGTCAAACACGAATGAATTCATGAATGTTGATTTTACTGTCTAAACATAATCTTTCGTTCATGTTTGGTGGAGTTTACCTCATGGTTAGTTGAATACAATTGCAGAGTTTGCGACACACTTACTGTTAGTTGAGTGAAAGTTAAAACTAATATCGAGTAGGGTTGTTGACATTAAATTCGACAATTGAATTCTGCTATTAAATAATTTGCATAATTGACTTGGCGTGGGAAAATGACAAGCTACTACTTCCCAATTACATCAAGCTTCAATACCGCCCGAATCCATGATATTAGACACGTGGCCGTAATGTTCCTTGCAATCGAACAGATTAGCCATTACAATCCATGAGAGCACTTTCCGTGAGTGGGGGATAGGACAAGTCCAATATTCAAGTCCCTTATACACTCGACTCTCATGGGAATGGGAAAACGTGTGCCTGGTCATCACGAGATGATTGGTTTGGAAAATATCAATAGTTGAACCCTGAACCTCCGGGATAATGTAATGACCTGGGGGCCAGTCAGATTGCTCACATGTGGCATAACGCTTCAAATGTGCAACGGGGAGATATATACTTAAATTTTTGTCATAATATTGAAAAAAAATAATCTTATTCAAACACGATGTGACGTCAAACTGAAAACACAAATGATTTGAAAATCGTTTTCCTTTGTGTTGTGACTGTGTGCTTTTTGTGAAAAATGAAACAAGTTGATGTGATGAAATATTTCTTTGCTTTTCTTTTTACAGAGTTACTATTCCTGGCCACCAGGGATCTCTGGGGTCTACAACGGTGCATCCTCTGTTGACGCCATGGCAGGGATTTGGTGTGGAACTTGTCCTCACTTTCATCGTCGTCTTCACAGTTTTCGCCAGTCTGGATTCCCATCGAAAGATTCCCGGTGGCTCCTCACTTGCCATTGGTGCTGCCTACCTCACATGTACTCTTGCAGGGGTAAGAAAGAAAAAGAAATGAAGCAATAAAATAAAATAAAAAGTAAAGAACAGAACAGAACAGAAAAAAAAAGTGAAAATCGAAGAGAGAAAAAAAAGGAGTAATAACCCTTTGAAAATTTAAAGGCAGCTGGAAGCCACTCAAAAGAAAGCTGCTTTAAATAATCGATCACTTTAGTCCTTTACAAACAAGGATTTTATAAAAGTGGATTGAGTTTAATTAGTTCATTAATGCTTTTTTTCCTTTAAAGTGTGTATAAAAAGAAAGCTTATATTGAGTGTGATAGGGCTAATCCTGTATAATCGCCCTGCTTTTGTTACATTCTCCATTTCATTATACACAGCTGGTGCATAATAGGTGTGGATTCAGTTTTATTCTGAAACACTTTGATATTCCATAGCGAGCATCAGCATAAAGCCTTCTATTGTGGAAAGTTTTAATAGAAGAAAAAAAAGGGAAGAAAAATCGTGTAGGTAATCCTGTGGGGATGGATTCTCTAATGCCTTCTTTTGCCATCTTCATTTCCTTTCAAAGTGATCATACCGTTTCATGATGAGAGACAACACATTTGGAAACGGGTGCAATTTTTACGTATAAGAAGGAATTAAAATAATATTTTATGTCAGGTACGAGTGCTCCGAGTGGAAATAAAAATATAAAAGTAATACTTGCCAGCACATTACTTGAAAATTATTGAAGTTTGCCGTTGCATAAATTCTCGGCTATTGAAATGTGCCACATTCGGAGAATATAAGAACGTATGAATTATAGCACAACTGTCGACGGGTTTTGATGAAACTTGCTGAAGAAATATTCCAGCGGATTAAAATGTGGCGACTGAGTTACTGGATTTAAAATCTATTTGCAGTAAATTGTGGTTTTTCTAAAAGTAGTATTATAAAAATAAATTTCGAATATAACTTCTATTTATCGCGGTTTAGCAAACATCTTTATTTTTTTTTTCACGAAAATTTAAATTTAAATTTAAAGAAAATGAAATATAGGGAAAAAAATGTACTTATTGCCGGAATCAATTTGTCTTGACGATGAAGTCTGAAACAGTGCAAATGTCACCCGAACGTATGAATGGCATATCCTATTAATACGTGTGGCGGGAATAAGAAAAAAAAAATTTCACCATGCAAAATGAAAGCGCAAAGAATTTGCACCACCCACAATTATTGTTTGGAGTGAGTGACGTGCATATGGAACCCGGGGCGAAAAAAAGGTTCGAGTTGTTATTAAATCTTTTCAAGTGAATATGAAATGATAGACGTGCTGTTAAGAATTTATTATATTGAAAATATGTTGGGAGAAAAATGGCAATTTATCTCCGAAGTTGAGGTTTGCTAAACCAGAACAAATGGATCGTACATTATACAATGATTTTTCTACTCATGAATTACGGAACATTAAACAGATGAAAATGACCACACCCTTTCATAATGTGTGTGTTTACAATAAACTTAAAATTCCATCGAAATTTAATGATAACCTATTTATTTTCTTGAACAGTTACCATCAACCGGTGCTGCAGTCAACCCTGCTCGAGCACTAGGCCCAGCCTTCGTTATGAACCGATGGACGTATCATTGGGTGAGTTGTTCGTGAGTCTTTACCATAAACACAATCTTTTGAATGATAATAAAAATTTGGGCTCCACATAATGCTGCGGACACGACTCTTTTCTCACCTTATACATAAAGATGGGAGTATGAGTGTAAAATTGCTATTCTTATCAATAGCGCTGCCACCAGGAGCAGTTTTCCCTTGTAAAACTGTTACATGCTGGCAAGATGAAGCCTCAGACTGTTTGGTGGCAAGTCTCGAATCGATTTCGGCGTGGCGTAATGCGAGTACCACAAGCTTGCTTGGTAATGTTTACCCTTATGTATAATGTAAGAAATGCTTCGTGCCCGCAACGCAAACACATCCCATTACAACTTACGTTAGTGAGAATTAAAATTAACATTATACAGTAATAACGTAAGTTCCGAGGTGCTGGCCCCGAGTGATTTCGAGAACTTACCACTGTCCAAAAGAAAGAAAACACACAAGGGGGGAAAAAAATCTGAAAAGAAAGGAAGGAAAAAGTTGTAAGGTACTTGTCGTTATAAACATTGTTTACAAAACATAGGAAGTAAATTTATTCTGCAGTTAAGCTTATTTAACTGCTGAATCGCATCCCAAGGAGAATCGATCAAGTGAATTTATAAGGAACCAAATGGTCCAAGTGGGGACCTTTAAAAACAAACTACACTGTTTTCTCCAGCAAGGCTGTAAATGCTGTTAAATGCATTAGTCGGGGAGAAAAAATGTCAGCTGCAGTCCCCAAGAAAAACTATTTGTCCATGACTAATGGATGAAGAAAGAAGGAAGGGAAAAAAGTGGAATATTCATTGGATTAGTCCTCGAGATTTGAAGCGAAGGGACGGACGTACGAAGCAATTGTAGTGTGAAAGCCATTTAAAAAAATTGAATGGCAGTAACAGAGAATGTAACCTGTTAAGAGGAAATGATGTTGAGCCCGCACTTGCAACTCGCGTCTATCCGTTGGGCCAAGCGGGTCAAGTTTGTGACCCGTGACTACATCAACTTTTCTTTTCTTTCCACCTATATTTATGTCTATCGATCCGGTGGGTTGTGAGACTGCGAGCCATCACACTATGTAACTTACCAACTAACGAGTGTTAGTTATAACTGCTTTAAAAACGCCACCCGATACCCACATTATTTCATTTTCCGTTTTAATCGTGTAATTAGATTTGTGAAATAGCACCCATAAAACCTGAAGATGGGACTATAATATTTTTAAAAAGAGCAATTCACTAGAAATTAAATATAAAAACGCCGAGTGCAGTCAGTATATAGCTTACAGTAGAAAGTTGTTTGGTCTCTTGTTCCGAGTTATGGTCTTTATCTAACGTCAAACTTTGTGTTATATCGTGCCTCGTAATAGCCGAATCATGCGGCAATGCGTTAGCATATCACCATTTCTGAGAAATGGCCGCAAGCAGAACTGTTTTAAAATCTTATTATCAGTCGTCTTCGGCTAATGTTATTGATGAGCTACACTAAAGCGCTTATAACCGAGGGAGCTATAAAAGAAAACTCGAGTTGATAATAGTCAGCATCGATGAAAGGTTTTCGAGATGGAATTCTTTAACAGATATTAAGGGATAAAGGGCCTTAGTGAGGTAGAAGTGATAAAAGGAAGAATACAGGTCTTCTTGTAAGAAGTAAGTGCACACAAAATAGAGGGATTCTAGGATTGCAAGTGAGCTTTAAAGGTAGCACACTCTAATAAATATCGGAAATATATTCCCCAGAGGACTGATTAAAAGTTCTCTTTACCTTTATTCACATATAAAAAGAAAAAAAAGAAATTGAGATTTTTATCCTCGCCAAATTTCTCCCTCAACGAGTGACTGGAACGTTTTTACACAATTTTTATATAAATTTATACATTTTTTTTAACATATGGGAATTCATCCAAGTCAAATGTGAATTTATGACGGTGTGGTGGGGTAGAATGTGTACTTTTTCAAACTTAGCTAATTATATTGAGAATACAGTTTAACTAATGATGTTAGGGCTGAGAGTATTTCAACAAGATGAATGAGATGAATGCAGCACCGTTACACTGTGAAATTAGCTGACACTCCAGGGGCAAACCATCGATCAATAAATAGGTTTTGATACTTGGTACGGTTGAAGTAATTTCAATCTAATCGACAGAAATAGACCTGCTCATATATATGCATTGAAAATGGAGAGAAATGTGATTGCTTGTCAATAGCTTCATCTTTACTGTTTTAAAAATTCATGAGGAGAATGGGAATTGATACCAAAAAGCCGAGAAGTATAAATATCATCATTATAGAGATTTTTACAAATTTAGAAACGGAAATTTCTGTTTAAATAAAAAAAATAAAAAAATAACTCTTTGAAAAGAGTTTTATTCTGATTAATTCAAGGGAATTTTTTTCCTCTCCCTTCTTGAACGTATGGGTAAGACTTAATGACTTTTGCCTGTCTTTGATTAATGGTGCTTAATCTCGAAACCAGCACGAATTAATGGAATGCATTAAAGCATGAAACAAATTGATTAGTTTTATCTGGAAAAAAGTTTCTTCCTTTTTTTCCCCAATGCCCTTTTTTTCTACAGGTAATATTAAATGATATTTTAAAATGAGTTTTGAGTTTCTTTTTAAAAGATTCTCTAATTTTTTTCTTCTTTCTTTCTTTACAGGTGTATTGGTTTGCACCGTTATGTGGAGGGCTATTAGCCGGTCTTTTATATGAATACGTCTTTGATCCTCGCAAGACCATCAAGTACCTAAAAGAAACACTAGAAGAGGTGGATAAAGGTTAGGTTTCACACAAACTCGGTAACAGGTATTTTTTTTCTAAAGTTTACATGTGTAGAGTTTTTGAAAAAAAAATTGTTTTTGTTTATCTTACATGATACGTTTTAAACGTTGAATTGGATTACTACTTTACTTCCTCGAAAATGCAAATTGGCATTGGAAAGGTGGTACTTTATGTGCAGCAAAGCTGACGGCTTTTTATTTGGTGCTTGCTTCAGTTGGTAACAACAAAGAGTGCAGCCATTTGGTAAAATTCGAGTAATTTGCTAAATTTCTCGAATTCGGTTTCCCCTTCTGCAATTTTGAGTGACGTTAAGTAGATGTAAGAAAATGAAAACCGAATTGCCCGAAAGATTTTTTTTTCATCATTCAAAGGCCACACAAGCTAAAGATTGAGAGAATCAAATCCGAAATTTATTTGTACGTCCTGTTTTCAACCAAACAGAGAAATGGAAAAGGAACTGCACGCTCCGCATGCAGAACGATCCCTTGAGCTGAATATTTAGTGTTCAGTGCTCGGCGCGGTTTACTGTGATGAAATCAAATTCGGAATGCCAATCACCTAAATTATGGACGTTAGCGTGTTGAAGTGAAAGCTTTATTTTGAAATACAGCCGTTATTTACGGCGGCGATAGAAAAATGCCGAATTCGCTAAAATGCATCGGGAAATCGTTTGCCCTTAATTTTTACGGTATTTTTAATACCGCTATATTAAAATAATTGTTTTCCTGCCATTGCATGCTGTCGCCTGCCATTATTTGCGAAAATTTATTTGCCAGACGGAAGGAAGTTGCCAAAGAAAACAGCAAAACCTATCACTTTGTTTTCTGGTCCGGCAAATAATTTACATTTCTCAACAAACAAGAAAAAAAATCCATGTTGAACAAATATGGAACTTTTATTTCTGTCTCATGCAGTGCGTATGACATCGTAAACCATAAACGTTGTTTTCCATGTTGCAATTTAATGCCTTAAGGGATTTATGATATGCGGTTTTATGTTTTGCTGTAGTCTTTGAGACGATTTTCTTATTCAATTACACAACTGGTATAAAATAGGCGAGTGTAGTACTGCATTTAACGGATTAACACCTTACTAAAGGAAAGTAGGTTTGCATTTAGCGGATTACACGTAAGAAAAAGGAGAAAAAACGATAAACACTTCATTGCAGCTTTTTGCCCTTATAATGGCAGATATAATGAGCAGCTTGTTTGCACACTGCCATGAGACTGTTATCAAAAAACACTAAGCACACGAGGTGTTATCAGCATGAGCTTGGCATTAAACAACCATTAAAAGAGAACTATCAAGAAAGAAACATGTGGTGCATATTAATGTTACAAACAAGTATTATGCGTAACGGTGCACTTTTAAAGTAGGATTTCGACCGAAATCGATTTATTTCGAGTGTCGAATCGATACTTTAAAGTCACGAGGGTATTTTTAACTTTGACAATTTAGCCAGGTATTTTTAAAGTTTGACAGTTTAGTTGTTATTAATTATTTTGTTATGTTGTAGATTGACTAATTTATAATACGAACTAACCCCATTCATCAACGTCAATTTATTAACATGTATGACACATATATTATTTAGGCAAACCATAAGGGAGATATTTGTCAGCGGGTATATCGGCTTGTTGGCTAGCCCCATCTTGAGTCTTAAGAGTCTCTCGCAGTGAATGAATGAATGCGATAGGCCTAAAAATTGTGAAGGCTGACTTACGGCATGGTGAAGAGTTCATTAGGAAGTTGGCAATAAATCTTCTATTTTATCTCATCAACGCTTTCATTTGTCTTGTAGACTATGGGGGCACGTTCAGGTGAATGACCTCGAGACAGGTCACACGGAGGTGATTCGATACTGCTGAAGGAGATTGAAACATCACTCTCACCAATACAGACTTATTTCAAAAATTTTATAGTGTCTTTTTATAGATAGCAAATACCGTGTTGGTTTCGAGGCAACCAATAAATCTCTAACGATTTTTGCTCGGGTGTCGAAAGAAAAGTTTCAGGAAATAACTTATTACAAAACTTGTATTGGATAGCGGGCAGATCGAAATGCAAAATATTTCGGTTAGTGTCGTCACTTTATTAATTAGTTTTAACGTGAAGCATGACCTCAAAATATTTCATTAGCAATATCGTCTGCCAGCAAACGCAAATATTACCAAACCAGCCGCTCGTTAATTGCTGTTATCGACCTCAAACCTACGTTTGACACTTGAATTTTTAATGTTCTTAAAGTAATTGTTGATACTCTCAAGCGTGATTGAAAATTGTGTTTTATATGCTCGATGTTTAAAGCCATTTGACAATGTTTGTATGCCTTTCGTAACATTAATACTGCATGTTGTTGTTGTTTAATTTGAGCTCAAACTTCCCCCAGATGAAAGGATGCTAATAGAAGATGTTTAAAGCTGTTAGTAGTTAAACATTTGCATCAAAGCGCCCACAAACGTAGAGATTGTCAACAACGATGAATTGGTTTGAGTTGTTTTAGAAATACAACCATAACAGTTAATTTTGCTTCTAAAATACCTTAAGGGGATTTTTAAGTTTTAATGATGAATAAAGTAAAAATAAGCTGCAAACGGATCCAGTTTATATTAGATTCTGAAAAAAATCGTAATTAAATAAATTTTTGCATAGCATAAAGAAAAAAAAGGTATTAAAAAGAAGTCGGTTACTAATTAAAATAAATGAAATTCCTGAACGCTCATTTATTTGCAATCTCTGACAGTGCTTTAATTTGCAGATTCTAGTATGCAGAGCAACGACGATGATTACGACGAACCCGAATCGAAATCGTCAAAACCTCCAACATCTCAATATAACAGCGGTACATACCGTAGTCAACATTACGATACTTATCGTCCTGCCATTTCTGCCTCGGCTAATGCTAACGGTCCTACTTATGGTCCAGCTACTGTGAATGCTGGGAGTTCTAATTACGCTCCCAGCATTACCGGAGGCTCTACTTATGGAGCCAATCCTGGCAATGGGTCCATCTACGAAGTGGCTCCATATCGTCCACCCTCGACCAATAGCACGTATGCCAGCATACATGGCAGTAGAATGGGATCATTAGTACGAGCAGCTCCTCAAAGAATGGAGTATGGTCCGGGTGCCACAAAGTTTTAAAAATTATCAACTGTGTATTGTAAATTGCAGATGGCTTGTATTGAGAGTGGTTCTATCAGTAGAATATTATTATTTTTTATTCTTTGTACAAGAGAAAAAAAATCATGAGACGTTTTGTAACTTACCATTTTTCTTTGCTTTACTGTTGTCATAATGTGATATATATAAGTTCATTTTTGATTTTTGATATATGTTGCTACTGTATAATTTCATTTTTTGTATTTTTATCTCAGTTTACTATCATTATGTTTTTCTTCATTCTTTTTATACTACAGCTAATTGTTTATACGCAAGGGTGTTGCATATCAAGAAGATATGTTCAGTAACTGTCGTTTCCCATACTTAATTAGATAAGAAAGGATAATGTTGCTTAACCCAGAGTTCATTAACAAGAGCATATCTTCATTATTTTTGGATTCTATTATGTAAAATAAAATAAAACAAAATAAAAAAAAAATTATTACAATAAAAATGTGAAAACCATTTTAGGAAATTGTGAAATGATGTTAGTGTTGCATTTTTGTTTTGTTTTATCAATTTTTTTTGGCGAAAATAAAAAACAAGTTGAAAATGTAGATGCATAAAAAAAATGTAGTTTCTGTAAACATTAAGAAAACGTCACCGACACGTCTTTCCACCATTTATTGTGCTCACATTCAATTACAAATGGGATAAATAAAAGTGGAAAAATGTATTTCATTTCTCATAATAAATGACGTACCCCTACCCTAGCTCAAGAGCTACTTATTTGTTACATGCGAGGTGTAAAAATGAGTTCCAGTTTGGAGGAAATTATTTATGCCTCAAATCGAAATAGCATGGGCAAAGAAAACAAGTGAGATTCTTTTAACACTGTTTCTAATTACTGAAGTGGAATGGCAGAAAATCCTTTGGGATTGAAATTTTCTGCCTGTTAGTTTTGAATTGAGCTCATGCAGCTGTTCTCAATAGATAAAAATATCCCATGCAGCTAAAACAGGGGAATCATCAACAAACCTGAGAATTTAATTCCTTTCTCCATATTAAAATTGAATTTGGTGAATACTTTTTTTTTCCAATTTACACCAATTAAAGTCTGTGATAATGCCGGTAATAAATAACAGCTGCTTCTGACTGTGAAATATTCACTGTCACGGAATGACTTTAGCCATTTAAACCAATTATAACGATGGCAATAGAGTAAAAAATATAGATGTGGATAAGATATAAAACCAATTTATTTTTTAGAAACAATTTTTAAATTGACAGGGTTCTAGCGTGTCTAAATTTCCCTCAAGACCTCAGACTTTTGCAATTGCCTTTTCAATGTAGCGTTTTTCTTTGCTTGAAGCAAATTAACTGGAAAAAAGTGTCTCGGGAAATTTTTAGGAGCTTGTCATTGATTTTTAAAAAATTAACAAATAAATATGGGCCATGTCAAACAGATAAATTTAAATTAGCAAGTATTTAGTTGTTTCCCGGTGTAACCGAAATCATTACAGTGTCGGTGTTAGAAAATACCATTTGCTGGTTAGAAGTATTACGTTAATGAATGTTTATTAGTTTTAAATTAAATCCATGTCCATTTTCTCATTAAATGAATGTGAACGTTCGTTCTCCTCCCTCCCTCCCTTTCAGCCTTCATTCAACTATCCGTTAAAGATTTTCGATTTTTCCCAGCGGTTTAATGAATACAGCAACATATCACACTTTATTTGGAATTGTAAGCACGAGAAAATAATTGACAGAATCGCAATCGGCGAATGACACTGTCCTCTTGAAAGGTGACAAAGTTGAAACTTCTCGGGGGATTAATAAAAGTTTGACGTGACCCAATCGATTGCAACATCATTAAGCAGAAAACACACAGCATCCAGCCAGATCTGTAGAAGTGTCTTTTGTGTCTGCTTCACGCATGACATCTTTGTGCACTAGCGAGTGAAATAGAATTTCCCAGATAGGCCTAACACATTTTAATTAAATTCTCACTCTTGAAAACTGCCATTATAATATGAGTCCAAACTTTTTTTTCCCCTTCCCCTTCCCCTTCCCCTCATTTCATACAAATAACCACTCGGCAATTGCATCCTCGACGCCACACCAAGCACAAAGTTGTAAAACCTAAAAGGCAATGGCAAAAAATTTCTTCTGTTTTTCTGCGTTGAAGTTATGGGCGAATTTATCGTTCCACAAACCGAAGAATGAAAAAAAGAATGACTTTTCTTTTACTTTTCTGCTGACGATGTATGTATGCACCGTACAATATGAATTGAAAGTTTTCCCACTCTTATTTCATAAAATTTTTTTTAATGACGCAGCTATATAGAAAAATTTTATATTATAGATTAGATATATATATATTACGTGCGGTTTGTTATATAACGGGGTTTATTCTGAATCTTGACAAGTCCAGTGGGCTTTTATTTCCTTTTTCTTTTTTTTCTTCCCTTTTTTTTTACTAAAAAACTTCAATTTCCGATACCTGGAAAGTGGTGTAAAGAAAGGATATCCAAAGAGGATTGGGATTTGGTAGAGGGGAAGTAATTGGGAATTGGTCCGTAAGAAGATGGGGTAAAGAAAAAAAAATAAAACAATGTCTCAACATAGTAGGAATACCAGCAATAGTTTAACTTGCTTTCCTCTCTGCCTTTTAACTCTTGTATAACAAGCAAACTGCTTGCACTGACTTGACTCATTTTCTCCAGACTATTTTCTTAGTTCATTAAATTCTTTAAATTTTAAGCTGCATTGTTCATTTACAACAACAATTTTAATAATTTAAAGATAATAAACTAAAGTTCAAGCAGTTATTATCAAAACATCAAAACATTTTTATAAAACCAAAACATTGTGAAATGCTATGTGAAAAGCTTAAACAACTTGACTTCACATCATTCCCTTAAGCATAAATGCCAAGCGTGGTCAGTAAATTATCGTTCCATTCTTGGCAATAAAGTTTGCATCAAATTTCGCAATTTATCCAGACGGAAGGAAAGGGTCCATCTTAAAAATCAATGAAATATCTAATTAATTTCATTCTCTGCCTATCCATGCATGCATCTTGCTCTTTTCACACACTAGAGAGTCGTAAAGACCAAGCCAAAATCTGATTATGTAAGGCTAAGGATCAAATCAAATTATACAGAACGTTGTGCTATTGTAGAGAAAATAAATGCTTTTGAGCAGAACGTGTGTTGTAAATAATCAATAGTAATACGTCTGTCCAAACTCCTGTGTGTTTTGCTGTCATCGGATAACTTTGATGTCTCATAACTGAGCATTGGGCACCAGATGGACGAAATTAAAAACCCTGTGTGTTGTGTTGTACACGTACAGTAGTGTATGTGAGAATATATTTATAAACACACAGATGGATGCTGTTTTCTCACTGCATTTCATCTTAAAGTAGAGGAGTGATGATTTGGAGTGTTTACAGTATAATTTTTTTGGGGGAAAAAGTGGTGAATATATGAAAAGTAATTTTATGGCAAAAAGTGATGATCTTTCTGCTTTGCATTTCTAATTTTACTGGCTTTTGACTTTAATTAAATAAAGACGCGAAATGTTTGTATTGCTACGATGATAGGATTTTTTCAGGCAATCTGTATTTAATTAAGAAGTTTAATCAGCTAAAATCTCTGCAAAGCAGTAAAATACTCTCTTGTCAGTGGTGTTTATTTTCATTTTCTCATATCTTAAATTGAATTCATGTGAGAATTAAATGGTAAAAAGTTTATTTTTTATCTACTTTAATTCCCAGTTTTCCAACCATTATTTATGCTTGTTAAGAGAACTTGCATTTTTTAAAGGTTTTCTTCCATCAGCTCAACTTTAGAGTGTTCGACGAGTCGAAGAACATTCTAAAGTTAAGCTGAGCAATGTCCAATTTCAATATATATCACGAATATGCCCCAAGCTTTTGGCAAGGTGATCAGGGTGCAATTTTCTCGATGGCAAATTCCTCCCTCATCGCTTGTCTCATGCTTATTGGATTCCAATGGAACCCAAAATTGACTTCTTTTTACTCTCCGAGGGGAAATCCCAAGAATCTTTGTCCCGCTCTCTTTTCTTGCAGCAAATTATAGCCGAGAAGACTACAAGCTAAAACTTAAACTCGAAAATTTATGAATGGAGGCATCTCTTTCACCCTCATTTTATCATTATTAGCTCATTAGTGTACCCTAAGCATACACAAGCAGAAAATAACAAGAAAAAGAACTAACTTTTCGTCTGATGTAAAGTCAAGTGATTAAAAACCCATTTTAAGATAACTTTTGTGCGCCTTGCTCATAAAGTGCGTTTTATGAGCGTAGCACAGTTTTGTTTTGCATTAAAATAATGAGATAAGAGCGATTAGTGGCGATTTGTTTAACTCCATAAACTACCAATAATGGCTATATATCATTATATATTAATGGTTTTAGCTTTCAAAACTCATTATTTTTGCTTTTTTACGCCAATAACTCGTCGGCAGTTATTATAGCTAATGAATGTAAGGAGCAATTAGATAAAAACTACCCTTTGGACTTTTCGTTTCCACCTAGGGGTTATGTCTTTATTGCTCTAATTATATTATTTTCCAGTTTTATATTTCAGATATTGGATTTGAAAGGCAGAGATCGATGAGATGTACTTCTCAAAATGTGGATTTAAAATTCAGTTACTGTTCATTTGTCAAGTGAGTAATTGGTTCTATAACTAACCGTAATGTTTTATTTTAACTTTTCAATGCAATAATTGCATAAAATTTGAAATTCAAATTTTTTGTTGCGGAAAATCAAATTAAAACACGACCCACACATCTTCACATTTATTAGTAGTAAAATTTCCCTTCATAAATTAGAGTTTCATTTAATTTCAAGTCCTAATTTTTAAGAAAACAAATTTACTCGTTTTACAAAGCAATTATTTTGAGTAAAAACAAGAGAACATAATTTTTTCCATGTCAAGGACATGAGAGTCTCTTCGTGTAATTTATGAAAATAGAAAAGAAAAGAAACGAGGCTTTGCAAGTCCTGCTCCTACTAAGAAAATGGACTCAAAAGAAATAGCTTCAGAAGCAACTGGGAGCGCATCTGAGCTGACGCCAAGCTGGGTAAAGTTTGTGGACCGTGGTGAAGTTGCACTCTTGCTTTTCATGCATTTTATTGATTCATTCCAGCTTGAATATTTACTAACATTTCACCACCGTTACATACTTGTCTTAAGCTCTTATTGGATTAAGTATAAAGGCGCTTATAAACTTTATTTTTTTTTAGCGTTTTCTCATTTTTTTTAAAATAAGAAAGTTTAAAATGTGTTAAGTTTGTGATATAACAGTCATGTTTTTTAATCTTAAATTTATACTGGGTGTTTGGAGCGTTTGAAATCAAGCCTGAATGGAAAAATGGATCCATCAACAACTTGAAAAATGGTATTTCAGCAAAAGGTGAGTGCAAAGGTGTTAAATAGCCAACACACTTGCTTACAAACTGCACCATTTTCCTCACTCTAGGTTGCAATCCTGGTTTAGGTTAGTTTTTTACGTGGTTGTAAAAGCCCAACCTATAGAAGTTGCATGCAGCGCAAAACTTTTGTGGGTCGTGTTTTAATTTG
>JAQFZO010001241.1:0-16864 GCA_034695885.1 Geophilus flavus
CGCACAAGAAATGTTGTTGAAAAATAAAAAAGATAAAAAATTAAAACTCGTCGTTAATTTTTTTTCCGGTGGATTTAATATTTCACCTTTTACTTTACATTCGAAAAAACAAATACAACAAAAACTGTTTTTCAAGTTTTTAAGAAAAAAAAATTCATTCAAAACATAGTTTCGTTTTTTTTTTTTTAAAGTTTTTTTTTTGAATTTTTTTTATCTTTTCGTAATAATAATAATAATCAAAATGTGTTACACTTTGTGAACGAGTATTTTTTTTTTCTCGATTGGAATAAAAAGAAATAAAAAAATTTTTTGTAAACGCCGTTAAAAGAAACAACAAGAAAACAATAATAAAGAAAAAAGAGACAGAAAAAATGGCGGGCATTTTGTTTGATATCACAATAAATCGTGGGGAAAAAATTGTAAATACAAGTCGTATTTGGATGGGGAAAATGTATTAATTTCATTCACACTTTTGTTTATGTATGTTTGGATTCGTTTCATTCATTTCTAAAATTTTTTTTTTTTTATGTCTTTTTAAAAAGAAAATTGCCTATCTTCTTCTTCCCGCCATTTTGTTGCAGGTGATACGAAAGTGAAAATTGTCTATTTCACGGGCAATTCGTTCTTTATTTAATATTGCTGCCACGTTCTTCTACGACTCGAACCTTTTTTCATTTGTAAATATGACAAAGAGATGTTGTTATCCACTTTCTAGAATTTTTTAATCAATTCTACACACATTCACTCACTGACTGACTATCATTTTTTTTGTTTTTTGTTTTTTTCATGTTGTCGTAAGAGTTTTACAATATGATAAATTGGTATTCGGCAGCAGTTTACCAACAAAATTTCTCAAAACCAGTAAAGAATCGAAGCCCAGTCATCAAATAAATTAAAAAACAAACGTAGAATTAGAAATAATCATAATAAAAACAGTTCATAAAGACATTTTGTATCAAACGAGTAGAAAATATGTGCGGAATTATGTCCAAACTAGGCATGCGCGTCATCAACGACGACAACGATATTATTATTATTATTTATTATTATTCCTCTCTTATTCACTTCTCCTGGGCTGGCACTTAAAAAACTAAATTGAAAAACCTAAAAAAGGAAGGGTTGACAAGGGCAAATATACCTGGACAGGTGTCTTTTTTTTTTCTTTTTAAATATCAAGTCTTTTTTGTCTACTCTATATCAATTTTCATTTTTTTTTTGTTGTTTTGTTTTTCACTCAGGCAATCATCAAATACACACTTTTGTATTTTGTTTACGTTGAACTAGACACGTTAAGTTACAGCTAATTACATTATAAAACAAAACGCAGCTTGCAAAGTGGTACCAGGCGGGCCCTTTTGCCACGTTTTGTTTTCCTACCCATAATTCGATTGCATAGCACAAATCAAAAAAGTCCATTGGCTATATAAACAAGATGTCTTTGATGACACCCACATTTGGTTTTCTCAGTTTTTTTTTTTCCTTAATTATTAATTTTTTTTTTTTCGTAATGACATGATGGAAGGAGTAGGGAAAAACACCTGTAATTATCATTCAATTACAGAGAAAGACATGCAGGGCTTATCTCGAACGTTGCACTTTTTTTATGTTTTTAAATTTGGAAGCAATGCAAGATGGGAAAATGAATCATCCACCCTTATTTCTTTTTTATTATTTTTTCCTTTCGCTTCCACTTAGAATGCCCTTTTGAATAAATTTCATTTCCTATTTTAATTTTCTAGGGCTATTTTTTTTTTTTTATATTTATTTTCATCAGTTTTTTTATTTTTTAAATTTTTTTTAAAACTACTAAGAAATGGAAGATCAATAAAATAATGCACAACAGTTATTCTCCGTTTGTTTTTTTTTATATCCCCATTTCCTCACCATCAAAGTAGAATAAAAACTCGACAAACCAAATTAACTCATAAACGTTAATTTGCATATAAATCGATGAATCCCATCTTACTTTGCTTTATTTTTTCAAAACAAGCAAGCAAAATAAAAAAAGGGAAAGTGTTCAAATTTGTCTTAATTAACGATAAAAAAAAAAAATTAGTTTGGCAAATGACGAAGATCCAGGGATCCAACTCCTCCATATTTTACGTGCAAAAAAAAATTCAGTCTGTGAACAAATATGTACAATGTACAAAAATATAAAATAAAAAAAAATTTTTTACCCAAATATTGAGCACCTCGAGTCAGGCTAAAGCGTAAACAAACACAAAACATATAAAAAAAACATAAAAATAAAATCAAAATCCCATTGGTGGGGGACGTAGGGCGACACAAAGCCTCACTTTGCACTGTACACACACACATACACACACGTCGATCCTGAGAACGCCGGACATCCAACGTGGGCGCATTCTTCGACGGACAAATTCTCGACCGCCATTATGACATTTTCTCGCTCCCGGACCTCAAGCTCAGTCTTATACACAAAAAACTGTTTTTAAATGTCAGCAACTCGTCGTGTCGGAGACTCTCAAAACTCCCTGCTTGTCTTTATAGAGCAAAACCTTTAAGTTAAAGAAAAAATATATATAAATATAAATTAAAAAAAAAATTTGTTATAATTACATATTTATTATTTATAAACAAAAAAAAATAAAAAACGATAGATTGGGAGAAATAAAAAAAAGAGATGTAAGAGACTGAGTCGAGAGAGAAGAAATGCATCGATGGCAGTCGAGTTAGTGACTTTTGCCGTCCCCATGAAGAAGTGAAGTTAATCGGTGCGAAATGAACGACACGCAACGAGATGAACCAATGTTACGGTACCATCAACTCGAGATGAAGGGGGAAATGGAGGGTTAAAGTTTGTTTTGTTTATTTTTTTCTTTTACTAGCACGAGTCCTTTCCTTTTTCAATTAATATTATTAATTTTTTTTTTTTTTGGTTTTGTCAAGAGATTCCCAACATTTTTTTTTCTTTTTAGCTATATACGATAGAAAAATAAAAATCATGAACCGAAAAGAGAAGGCAAAGCTGGACTAACGCCTAACGTCGTCACGCGGAACGTAAAGAGAGCACATTCGAACGAGGAATGTTATTTTTTTAAAAAAATTAATAAAAAATTAAAATCGGGTGAGGTGGAGAAGAAAACAGTTTTTTTCAATAATTATTGTATATATATATATATTTATATATATAAAAGAAAAAAAATTAATTTTTTTCTTTTTTTTGTTTTAAAAAATAAAATAAAATCAAAAAAGTAAATAAATTCCTGTGGGCGGCACAGAGAGCACGGATGGGACGAAAATCACTCCACATCACCACCACAGGTGAAAAAAAAGTGGACGAACGAGCAAATTCGATGATTTTGGTCTCGTCGTCGTTTTTTCGTGGCAAACATCCTTTGGCTACGTATATACTGTATATTTACATAGAAAAACGGTATATTTTTTTTTTTAAATTTATTTTTCGACGCGATTACGAGCGCCTCCAGCTCGTTCACATCTTAGTAGTGGCCTCGTGACTATAGTCGTCGTCCGAGTCGGACACGTCGCTCGATGAGCCACGACCGGACTCGTCACTTAACGGCTATAAGTAGATTTTTTTCACCTTTTGCACGGGCTTGTTGTCGGCCGAGCTGTTGGCGTTCTTCCCGTTCTTTGGGTTCACGTTCAGCACCAGATTAATGGTCTTGTTATTGGAAGATGGCGGCAAGAAGGCGTCGGCGTGGTTCATGAGGGGCGGCGGGGGCGGATCGTGCGACATTCGCGGCATGCTTCGTCGCTGCTCGAGGTACGGGTCACCGCCGTAAGGCGTGTCCACTTCGTCCGATCGGCACCTCTGCCGAAAAAAATAGCCCGTGATGAAACCCAGAAGCAGCGACGCCGCTATCGACGTGCCCACGGCCAAGGCCAGTGTCTCGGCCGTGTAGATTCGCTCCGAATCTCTCGACGCTCCGAATGCCGGACCTGTGGACAAAAAAAAAAACATTTTAAAAATAATAAAAAAAATCTTAAATCACTTCATTTACAAAATTATAATTTTTTTTTTTTTTTTAAATTAAAAAGCCGCACATTGGAGTAGGAAACGAGGAAGAAAAATTAATAAAAAACCGGTGGGTGTGTCGGTCAGTCTGCACCTGTCTGCCCACCCTTCCTAATTTTTTGAATGCGAGTCAATGGGAATTGAATTTTTTTTTTTTTTTTTCCAAAATAAAAAAATGGAAAAACAAATAAATAATAAAAATTAAAAAATGGTTTGAGTATGTAAGGTGAAACCGTAAATCAACTGAATTGAGATTATTCTTAAATCAATTCAGTGCAGGGTAGTCAGACAGATGATGACTTTAAATGTATTTTTTTTTTTTTTTATTAAAACCGTTAATGGGGCAACCAATTAAATTTATCTTATTTTTTAATCTAATTTTCAATGTTTTTTTGATATATATATTTTTTTTCTTTTTGATATTTTGTCTTTTCTTGTAAAATGACAAAACTAAAAGGTTCAAGCCGGAATTCATATATAAAATATAAAAATAAAAATCCATTCTGTGCGACGACAAAGACTAAAAATGTAATCTGTGCTCAGTATCCATGCACAATTTCACACGTGTAACCTTTAAAATAAAAATAAATAAATAAATCAAAAAATCAAAAAATAAATCAAAACTACACTTCAAAGAATAAAAATCATAAATATAACGAATAAAATAAATTATAAAAACATTACCAAAATTCGGATCGACACACCACACAAAATCAACTTGCTTTGAAAGGTTTTTTTTTCTCTCGGAGTGCGGACACAAGAAAATGCAGTATGAAATACACAATTAGCAAAAGTGAACAAAGACAGAGAGAGAGAGAGAAAAGAGAGAATGAGAGAAAAGAAGAAAGGAAAAACGAATAACAGTGCAATCAATCGTGCGAGCATGCAAATCGGTAATGGAAATGGAAATATCGAAGTAATGGAAGAGGTAAAAAAGGGAGAAAACCGTACAAACAAATGAAAAACGTTAAACGAAACATAAAAACAGACGTTTATTTTTTATTTTGGTTAAAATATCTGAGTTTTGTTTTTTTTTATATATATTTTTTATGTTGTTAGTAAAGTCGTGAAAATCGGCAGCAGTAGGTGGGCAGACGGGAAAGCAGACTCACCCTTGTGGTCAATTTCGGCGAGGGAGGTGGGACTCGGGTTGCCGTTGAGGTCGTTGTGTCTCCCCGGACGACTGGGATTCTGCTGCGAAGACCGCTGTGGAGTGTTGAATGCGTGACCTGTTGCAGCTAAAGGAAACGTTTTTGGTTAAGATTTTCTCAGCGTACAAAACAAATTCCATGCGGCCTCCCGTCAATAATATCAAAAAACAACAAAATTTCACGCCGAAAGATGTAAATTTAAAAGAAAAGGGAAATAAAATGTTAACTTGCCATCGGGACATCGCGCGTGGTATCCCAGAGCGACGTTTTGGAGAAAACTCTGACCGGCACTCCACCTTCTGTGAAAAATTAAAATTAAAATTAATTAAATGAATTTTTTGGATGTTTTTTTGGGTGAAAAAAAGATTCTTACGGGGAGCCAGCGCTCGTGCACTTCTGTCTTTTTTCGTCCCACGCACAATAGGGGTCTTTGAGCGCGACGCACTCGCTACACGACGTGATGCGTTCCGTGTAGCATCTTTGTAATTTGATGGACTGGATTTCGTCGTCCGAAACGACGATCAACTGTCCTTCCTCGAGCCCCGTGTTGGGGTCGATGGTGCGATACACCCGCAGATTCGTAATGGAAACGTTCTTGGGAAAAACTTGAATCTCTTCGATGACCACAGTGTTCACCGTCTTCTCCATGCTTGGACTCTCCGCGTTGACGGCTTTCAAAATCTTCCCGTTGTCCGTTCCGATGAACAGGACGTCGTAGGTTTTACCGTCGGGCGTTTTCACCTGCGGATCGACGGCGATTTGCGTGAACCGCGACTTCAAGCTCGTGCGAATGGCGATCGGGTGACCCCAGAAGGCCGGCACTGATTGGTCCATCAACGTGTGACTCTTGATGAAGTTTAGGGGCACGTCCGGCAGAGTACTCGAATCGTTCACGCACTAAAATTTAGCGAAACAAAATTATAAATTAATTAATTAATGCGATTTTGTTTTAAATTTTAAATTCATTAAATTTCTAATTACCTGTCCTGGCCGCGGTTCAGGAACTTTATTGCTAACGACGGGCAACCAATTGAAATTCATTCCTTCCTGTTCTTTGAAGGGTCCGTCAAAAGTGGTCAAAATGTCTTGCATCCTGAAGGCGCACACCGCCGAGCCACTGATGCTATTTCTGTGTACGAATTTACAAAATGCATTAAAAGAAGATGTTCGTTACTCCGGGGAATGGAAGAATTAAGGGGGGGAAAGGTGACGAGGGAGGAAAACTAAAAAAAAATAAAAGAAAAATTTTGTGCACGGTGAGGAATTTTAAATTAGGCTAATGAACTCGACTGCTGCATGCCTTCATTCCTCTGCGCATGGTTAATTAATGCAACAAATCAATGAAGTCATTAAAACGCATCTGTCAAGCATGACCAAACGGTCAAACTATTTTGCAAATCGTACATTTTTCTCAATTAAAATCAGGTTCGTGTAAATTGGGTGTTGGAAAACCACCCCCCACGAGTGGAATGGCACCAAACCGACTTACGAGGGTGTCGTGAACACTCCGTAGATGAGTTGCGCTTTCTTGCCACCATACACTCCTTCCACAATTTCACTCGTCGATTCTGGAAATTAAATTAAATTAATTTTCAAGATTTTTTTTTTTTTTTTTAAAGAGACTCACGAATTTCGTTGAAGTAAAAAGGGAATTCTCCACCAACCGAACAGTTGAGTCTGGCCTTTAAAAATGATGTCCAACGACTACCAAATTTGTTGGAACCGCCTTTATCCCTCTTACAAACACGAGCCACTCGCGAGTACACGGTCTGCAAATGAAAATGAGTTTCTCAAGGCGTGGGTAAACAAAAAGGGAGAAAAAATATAAAAAAGTAAAAGTAAAAGGAAATCCTATTTACCTTGCCACAATTGATGTACTCGACTGCGGTTTCGCGAAAAAAGAAAAACACAAAGTCGCCAAAGCTGAGCGAACTGACAAAATTGGGCGCTGCAAAAGAAAAAGAAAAGCAACATTGCTTCTTTCGCCACATTGATTTTCAATTGACGGCTCCCGCTCATATCAACGCGAGGGCCGGGTTAAGCAGGTGTGCAAACGCTAATACACCTCTTCTCTTCTCTTAGGCAACCTCTGGGTCTTGTCTTAATTAACCCGTTAATTAACGCGTAATACGAGACGACGCGTTTTACTCGTGACATCCGACATGTTTTTCCACATGACCAAACGAACGGAAAACTAACTCACCATTCAAATGTTTTGGATCGAATTGTTCAGTCCTCAGCGGCTCTCTGTATATCAAAGGGTCGTTGGCCGAAAAGTCCGCCATCGTGGCAACGTACAATTCGCCGTCTGATGAAAGAGAGAGAAGAAACAAATCATTAAAAATTCGTTTAACTCGAGAAAAAAAAATTAATTTCATAACATTATATGCACTTTAAGTGTCCAAACGCGAAGATAAACATTTGTTCACTATGATTAAATTCGAGTATGGTATGAGGAGGGTTTGTCCGAGAATAAATTGATTTTCCACACCCATTGTAGTGAATTAAATTTAAAAAAAAAGAAAGAAAGAAAGAAAACATGCGTAAAGATTATATTCGGACACGCGGAATATTTTATTAATGTTTGTGCCATCTTAAATCATACGAGTCGGTCGTTTCACGCCACTGGAGCTCGATGGTCATCCGCGAGTTTGTGTTCAGCCATGGAGAAAGCGGTTCCGAATACTCGTCTCCTCTTTTCCTGCCTTTCCGAGACATTGAACCAATTAAAAGCAAACTCCGCCAACGTCGTTTATAACCCAAACCCCAAAACCCAAAGTTAAAGAAATATTATATAGCTCGTCGAGACGAGACAAGATATAGATAAAGAAGGGCACAAATCTCGCTCACCCGCATAAATGGCCGTGCTATTGTGATTGGGATCGTACGGACACAACCCTTGACCAGATATCTCTCGGTTGTACTTGTATTCGTCATCCTGAAAAATTAAAAAATTAAAAAATTAAAAAAAAAAAAATTATTAAAACCGGATGTAAACACGTCTATTATTCACAATTTATTCGGGAACACTAATTCCAATTTGCTGCACACGTTTTGTAAACACGCTTTAAAAATTTCATCATTTCTTCCCTCCCGTTAATCAAAATCGCGTAAAGCGAATTGAAGAAAATAGATGAGATCATCGCATTTGCCAATTAACGTAACGCCCGAACGGAATCTCTACCCCGAGACCACCCATAGCCATCGACGGCGGCCATTAATCACAATTTTAAAACTTTAATTGAATCATATTAGCATTGCTAATAAAATAATCCACACTCCCACACGCGGCCCCTCATTTTATATTTAAAAAAAAAAAAAAAAATTAAAAAAATTAAAGAGGAAAAAAGTGACATCCTTCTTCTTGTCTCTTAATCACACCCACATCCTTTCTTTCCTCGTCTTCTGGCGTCGTCGCAAAGAGCGAACCGGTTACTACATTTTTAAATGGCCACAAAAGACGAAATTTATGAAGCTAGTTTACATGACAAAGACTGTGCGCATAAATTTGCGCATTTCACAGATGGTTTCTCCACTTCCGTCGCTATTTTCCAATCTCGTGCGATGCGCGAGGAGGGTAAAAAACGTCCAAATTGTTTATATGTGGAAAACACATTGTTTCTGTTTTTGACATGAAATATCGAAATGGCGACTGTTTCGGCTGATGGGTCACTGGAGAAGAGGCTTGTATATCTCTTGAGAAATAAGGAGCCCCTTTTTCCTTTTTTTTTTTTATATATATATTTTTTTCTTCTTCTTTTTACTTCTTCCTCTTTTCCAATCGTATGGATTTTCATTTCTTTTTTCTCTTTTCTTATCTCGCAACACAAGTCCCTCGGTTACACGTGAAACTGGGGCCAACCATCACAACTAATAAAAAATTCCTCGATTTCGCCTCCTCACATTTCTTCTTCTTCTTCAGTTCAGTTCAGTTCAGCTATATATGTTGAAAAATTTTATTTTATATTTTCTGCTTTTCTTTTTACCTGATAATGATAATATCGGCACATGGGTTTGTAAGCATTGGTACCGCAAATGAGCAGTCCTTTATCATGTTTCAATAAAACTCGGATGTAGTTCTGACAGTCGTCCTGCAACAAGAAGAAATTTAAATAAAAGTGATTAGCATAAGTCAATTTTTCCCCCTTTTTCTCTCTTTTTTCGGGGTTCCATTGTAGAATAAAGTCATATTACAAATGCAAATTCCCAACCTCCCTCCCTTCTTTCACTCCACTTCGTCGACCACGGGGAAGATTTCGGTACAATCTCCCCCGACATCTTCACCACTGGTGACGAAAGGTAAATTGCGAGTCAAAAAAAAAAAAAAAAAAAAGAGCGGGATTTTTATTTCTCATGTAAATCACAGCTGACAATTTTGTAACGCGAGTCTTTCTTAGCACGTCGCAAAATCCCACTTTCCCAGAGCTGCCTCCAGTTGGCGTTCTAAGTCTTTTATATATAACCCACCCTTACATCCCTTTTTTTTTCCTTCCCTCCAAACTTTCTTCAAATTTAAGACCCACCGGGGAGAAAAGGGAAGTAAAAGACGTTAAAAACTTTTTTTTTTTTTTTTAACTTGAGGAAAGGAAAAAAAGAAAAAAAAGTTTGTGTGGATAAATGCTGATGGTGAATGATAAGTAATTTCTTTAAAAAGCAATTTTTAAAAAGTTACGAGGTCGTGAGTGTCAAAATACGTCAAATATATAATAATATAAGTCAAGGAAAAACGTTCCGGCGAATACACGCCACTGGTTTTTCTTTATTATTCGACGTCACAGAACGTCAGTTGATGAGAAATATGTAACTATGCGTATAGCATGTAAAGAAGAAGTAAGGAAACTCTTTAGTTTCCCAAGTTGCTGCTTGTGGTGGCCCTGCTGTAGATTTTTGCTGGATTTTCTTGGGATTTAGCATGTATTAGTGTGTTTACCTGTATAAAACGCCCTTTTGTAGCTGTACAGCTACAGTACAGCTATAAAATGGCGTTTTATATGGATAAACACACTCTAATACATGCTAAATCCCAAAAAAATCCAGCAAAAATCTGTGACGAGCTGGACTTGTATCAACACAAGTACAAGATTTTAACACTAGGGAAACTAAGAAGTTTCCCTACTTCTCCTTTTACACGTTATGCTATGCGAGTCGTCGACTGTATATCGTGACTCGAAATGGTCTTTTATATTGAAAAAAGGGATAAAAATAAATACGATCGATATTTTTATTTATATAAATCTATTTTTTTCTTTTCTCCTATTATTTCGCTACTTTACCTCGAATTTTCCTTTCAGATGACACAAATTGACGTGAGCTTCTATCGAGTACCATTCTATGGGCTGGAAAAGAAAGAGAAATGGAATAAAAATCGGTTACACAAGCTTTAATCTAGATTGAAAAGAAAAAGAGAAAGAAAGGAAGAGGAAGTGGAGAAGGAAAGGGAAAGAGAAAAAAAAAATATGTTGTTTCTCATTTTTGCGAGTAAATTTCGGTACGTGACCAACTAATTCGAGAAAAGGGGAGATAAATATGCAAATACGGCGAGACGAGTGCACTTTAGCATCTCTCCTGTTCCCTTATTAAATATGCACGTGTAGCTCGGTCACTTTATACCAACAACACGTGCCTTACTCCTATCAATTATCGCGGGGCGCAAGGGAATTCTCCAGAGTTGCCAAAGGGTCCTTTTTGTTTATGAAAAATGTGCTGAAAACTCCTTTCAATCCATCCACTGTTTATTTTATCGCACGCCTCCCAGCGGAGGCCATTCTAAATTAGGATTCGGTCGGAGTTGCGCCACCAAATACTAAAAACTAATTAATCGATCGACAAGAGGGAAAAAGACTAATTTTTTTTTAAATTTTTAAATAGGTGAAAGTGAAAACCAAAATAGAAAATTTCCACGTGATCACACGCAATGGGATCAAATTAACTAATCGTTTTGCAAATACCGAGAAATGATTGTGGCTTTTTGACCTTTCGGTTTCGAATTTGATATTATGATAACAACGCCATGTTTACGTCCGTCATCAGGTTGCTTTTAATCAAATAATTGTAGGAATTGATTCGGAAGGTGTAAAAATGCGCTCGTTTTGGTTAGATCGTCGTCGTATACTCGAATCGCGTTAACGAATCGATGCGAATCGTTTTTGAGTCGGTTTTCTAAGTGGTCGAACGAGTGTTATTCAATCGATTCGCGCGTTAAATCGATTAGTTTCGGCTTTAACGTGTCTCTTCTCTTCACTCGGGTATCCGTTAGTCGATGGCTTCGAGGTAGACCGCCATAAACATCCAAAATGAGTGTCGGTTGTTTGCTCGCGCTCTTTCCTCCGACGCCGTGCAACGTTGCTCGTGTCGAGGAACATCACGTTTACATGTGTTAGAACGGCTCGTAAAAAAATGGCTGATTCGCTCGGTTCGTGCGTTTGCCACCAGGAAAACCTCTCGTCCACTCTTTCGACGAGATGGATCCGAGCTAATCGCCTAATCATTGGTTCCTTTTCCTCGATGTCTCTCGATGAACCCTTCGTACGAGTCCCGACCGACCGAATGTGGCATCATCCTATGGTAATGGCGCATTTCACGTATATAACGTTAGAAACGGGTGTAAGCGTTGAGATGGGCGCAGCAGAATCGTGGCTATATTTCGACGATGACCTTCATAAAAGGCAAAAATCAATGTCTTTATATGTACGCTCACTATTGCACATCCTTCTGCTCATCGCTCATCCATTTTTACCATCGCCTAGCACACGCCATCCGACCAAATCGTCGATTCGCTCTTAGAAATATTGTATGTATGTATGGAAACAATTGCGAGAAAACCCGCCATCTTGCGTGCAAATATTGCACCTGGTTACGATCGCTAGCCAAGTATGACAAATCGACTTCTTGGAAACACATTTCCTTCAATTTTAGCTTTTTTCTCAATTTTTAAGGAGAGAAATAAAGAAAAAAAATATTCCGAGGTCATACCGGTCGGTATTGCATTGCCAAAACCACTAATTGATGTAACCACTCATCCGACAAACCACGTGACTTCCTCCTTTCAGTCAAGAATCAAATTGCACTGCACACACACTCACTCACTCAGTCGTCACTTGTCGAATGATTTATTAATTTATTTACAAATTTTGGAATTATACGACCACGTAAAGGTAACACGAACGTTTAAAACCCATAAAACAAAAACAAAAAAAAAGGTTTCTAGACTTCTCGACACATGCCAATATCTTCGATTGCGTTTTCCCCAAATACGGGCCTCGAGGAAGCCACTTTCCACCTGTCGATAATCCAATAATAATGGCCGACAGTACACAATACATGAATATCGATGTGATACTCTCCATTCGAATTTTACACGCCCGCAATGATGTTTGATTAAGATTTATTCATTAGCAGCAATTGCCCTTCCCACATATATATAAAAAATAAAAAATTCTCGCGAGAAATGGGTGGGGATTGGAGGAGGAGGAGAGAAAAAGCGAGCGGGTATGAAGACGCTTATTTTTACAGCGTTTTCATTCGACTCGGACCATTTCATTAAAAAGTCAAAAAAGAAAAATGTGCAAATGTGCTTTTGACGGCGGGAGGCAAACCCGCATAAATGAAGTCTGCGGCTAAAACGTTACTTTCGTCCACAGACTCCTTTTCCTTCTCTATTAAGACAAATGACACGAACCAAACAATTATTAAAAAGACAAGAAAAAGAAAAGGGGAAAAAATACAATCCAATTAAACTCATGGGGGGAAGTAGAAGAAGAGGAGTAAAGAAAAAGATTTTGAAAAAATAAAAAAAAAAAAGAAGAAATTACCTTATTTTCAGTCAGATTGTGAAGACTAATGTTGTATACGATATTCCTAAAAATAGAGATAATAGAAAAAAATTGTAATAAAAATTAATCACGAGTGTTGAAAGCGTTTGTGAATAATTTGCTCGAGTTATTACATTCCTTCGTCTATTTTTTTTTAAATTTTTTTATTTTCCCGCATTTTTCCTTGTAAATTGCCGAGTAAATTAAATGCTGATTGCAATTATGCAAAACTGTACAAAACCGCCAACAAAAATAATAATAAAATTTAAAAAGATAAAAACAAAAATTTTTTTCCCCGTTTTTTATTTTTTTAAAAAAATGGAATTTTTGTGTTTTAAAATTTATTTCCCGTGTCACGTTTCAACCCTTTATTGTGCTTGCACGTGAAAACATTTTCTTATTCCATTTTCCACGGTGTAATGATAATTTTACATAAATTTTTAACTAGTATTTTGTGGGTGTCGGTGGTTTCCAAGAGTGTTTTGCTGGTGTTTATCGATTTCTCGTCGTGTGCGTCCCATCTCCCATTTTGACACGCGCCTATTCGATACCCACGATGCAATGCGCACAACCCAACCCAATTTTTCGATATTATTTCCCTTCTTTATTTTTTTCTCTCTCTGCTCTCTCCCTTTCATATATTTTTTATATTTTCGATATTTCCCAACTCGACACCACCTCGGAATCAAAACTTCAAATCAAAAAAATTTTTTTCTCCTTAAAAAAACACAAATTGTCTCAAAACCCCCGAAAAAATGAGATTGTTTCGATGTCGTGTGTGTGTGTGTGTGTGGAAGGTGAATTTTTTGCATTTCAGAGGTGAAAACGGAATGCGAGATGCAGCACCGGATCAATTCACCACGTGACATTGGCATAGAAGCCATTTTTTTGCACCTGCATGAATATTTCACGAGGCACTGGAGTGCGAAAACTCAAAACTATTTACCTACCCTAAAAAAATAGGAAAAAAAAAAAAAGTAAAAAGTCAATCAAGCCTCACCTTGCTCCTACTAATAGCGATTCTCCGTCCCTTTCGAGCAATTTGAAGTAATCGAAATGAGATTTGTTTCCATAAAACCGTTTCACGTCGTTATCGGCTGTAAATAGACAAGAATAAAAAAAATAAATAAATAAAAAGAATCATTCATAAGTTGTATTTTAATACCGCCAATGACCCACAAAGTACAAAAAGGTGCAACGACCCTCCTCCCTATCATGCGCGCGCCACCATCACGCACCTGCTTCGTTCGATCTAACCAACACGCACCCCCGCACCAACAATACGGCATTTTTTATGTACACAAATTGAATCGTACGAGCAGTTACACCCAAAAATTACTCCTTTTAGGTCACAACACGATGATGTAATAGTCGCTGTACGGTCGAGTGAGCGCGGGAAATAGACGGCCGCAATCGAGCACAAATTCCAACTAATAAAAAGCGCTAAAGCACACTTTTGCTTCACTTTGCCCCAAAATCCTCCTTTCGCTCTTTATTTATTTATATTTTTTTTTATTTTCTAAGAAAATAAAAAAATTCCGAATGGATTTTCGCATGTGAGTGAGTCTGGTCTGGTCTAGTGGTGGGAAAGTGTCTGACACGGGTGTGTTTTACATCGTAATTACGAATCGGTTACACCGTCCATTACACGCCTTTTCTCTCCCTCGCATTAATTGTACGCATTAAGTACGAATTTGTACGATTATTCTCCTTCTTTTGGATAAGAGAGAGAGAACATTCCGGGACAATGCGAGTTGTTGGACAATTACCATGGCGCGATTTCACGGTCGCATCGATCGTCGCGCGGAGAGGTGAATGCCATCGCTCCACTCACTCCACGCATGCGCACTGCAAATTTTTACTTAAATTACGATGCAAAACGTAGTCGAAAATTAATTTTTCTCGCAGTTTGTCGCGATAAACACCCACCAGAGGCCACTTTTCTAAGAAAAGAGGAAAAAATCGATCGGGACGACGAGTGGAGTCGAAAATGCAGCGCATGACATCATCATCATCGTCATCATCATCATCACTCGAGGCAGCTTTTTTTTCTATCGAATAAGGGGTTTTCGATACGTGTGCAGAGGCAAGCTGCCAATTTGGTGTGTGCGCGCCGTCTGCCGTTTGTTTTTCTCGCATCAGTCATTTTAAGAGAGACGAGAGTAAAAAGCCGCTTGCATTCGGCCCCGCAGTATTTCACGACCATCGACGACCGATGAGGATTCGAAGGGGTGGAGACGAAGAGAGAGAAAGAGAGAGAGTCGCAGTACTTCGTTTTGACGACCCATCGGTCCCTGGTGGGAACGTCGAATTCAAAACACCTGCAAATTAAAACTAAAAGAGAGACAGGGTCGTAATGGCGGCCGAGTCTTGGCCTCTACTCGCATTAAAATCATTTTACGACCACCAGAGACGCAACTAGACTCGTGCAATTTTCTCCAAAAGTCGATTGGTCAGTAGGCCTCTCTGCCGTCTTTTGCTACACTTTCCATAATCTGTCCCCAGATGGCCGAGAGCGCCGCACCGTAGGACGAAGAAGGCGGTCTCGTGGGAGTGCTCCAAACTGCGATTGAAATCCAAGGTGGACGGAATAGAAAACGCGAGTTTTTAGTCAGCATTTGCTCTGCTGCAGAGTTGAGTTTTTGGAGAAAGAAAAAAAAATTTGTGTCATTCAACTTTTTATTTTTAAGTTTAACCCTTTGGCTTCGAGGGTCGATAACTAATTGCCGAGCAACCCTCAATTAACGACGTCGATCGACCGTTGTCGGGGTAACGCCACTTCCTCGTATACAAAATAGAAAATAAAATAAAATTCCTCGCGTTGTTTTACTATGGTTTCCTCGTTACTGCGCCTCGGGTTTGGGAATTTGCAGTTTTCAATATTTTTTTTTATTTTTTTATTTTGGTCGTTGAGACTTGGGAGGAGGGAATTCCGATGGGGTTGTATTTTGTGTGTTGTATTGTATAAGGGTACTTCCGGGTCGATTAGGGGTTTGAAATTTCTGGGGGATGGTGTTTCGTGAGTCTAAGTTCAACCGGAAGTGATATTTTAACCCTTTCCGACTAGTGGATCGAAATTTGGAGCGGGTAAAATGGCATTTCCGGTGGAGTAAAGGGATTGGAATTTTTATTTTATCGACGTCCAAATTCCGAACTCGATGCCGGAAGGGTCATTTTTTTGGTTCCAAATTTTTCAAGTGAACCTCTGGTCGTCTGGAATCATGGTCACGTGACTTTACGATTCAACATTCACATTGATCAGTTAGATGTTAGGGTTTAGGAAAATTGCATCAAAACAACCTAGACGTCACACAGGTCCAAGACCCTTATGCAATACCATAATAGTAAAAAAACAAAACGTATAGACCACACTGTACTGTGGGTACAGGTCAAACCTCGTTATAACGAATTCTTCGATATAACGAACTTTTTATTTGGACCATACTGCACTAAAACAATGCAAAAAACATCTCGATATAACGAACATATTTTCTGGTCCCTTCGAGTTCGTTATAACAAGGTTCAACCTGTATTTCGATACCAAATTCAACGTAATTTTTACATACTTTGCGAATTTCGTTATTTTCATCAAGAATTTTACTAATTTTCCTAATTTCTGGATTTTTTTTTGAAAATAAAATTATTTTTGAGAAATGATGCAGTGTATAAATACTATGAAAGTGTATTTATTTATTCATCATTCAGAAGAAACAATTTTATAACTAAATTAAATTCTGATTCTGTTTTTGTTTTATTTGTGGGAACCACTCGGAATACGTTTCCTCCCTCCAATCATGGAGTTGAATGGAAAGGAGTAGAAACTCCTTGCTGTTCGTTGCGTGCGCCCACGTGACATGTGTTGCACAAATGACCCACTAGAGGGCGCGATTTAGGCGTGATTT
>JAQFZO010001242.1:0-16864 GCA_034695885.1 Geophilus flavus
GTCGTCTTTGGGGTGATCAGTCGGTCGCATTCGGCGTGAAAATATCCCGTTTGGACCGACCACGTTTGCCTGGAACGATCAAAGGAAGAAATTAGAAAATTATCGATCCGTGTCTCTCTAGTTGCGAAGTGAATCCCATTGGTCGGTGACATCTAACCAACGACATTTACTTCGAAATAATGAATAAAATTGTAGGAAATACGTACGGTGATATTTCCTTGTTTTTTTAATGTGTTTTAATTATTTTTTATACGAGGTGGAACTCGAATTTCTTCTGACATGTACACGCAAGGTCATTCAGTTGAGTTAAAGCCTCGTAATTAAAGGTCAAGTGAATGAAAATAATTTTCTTTAAAAGCAAATTCGAAAAGGGGAGAAACGTTTTGTCGTGATGTATGGAACTAGTTTTACTCGAATTTGATTACGTCCTGGTTTAAAAACCAGTTGTTACCGAGTCTACTACACACTGTCCCACTTTTTCCTTTTTTTTATACGTCAAGTATTTGGTTTGGATTAAAGATTACGTTCGATTCCCCTATACCAACCAACCTGCAAGCTTTTTCTGGTGTCTATCCCGTCTAATTTCCCTCTATTCCTGTGCATGGTATCATAATCCCTTGGTGGCAAAAGTATGGGAACTTGACTTTTTCCTCCTTTTAACTTCTCTCTCAATTCCGCCGCTAGTGATGCATAAAGATGAGCAGTTCTTTCGTCCAGAGGTTGATTTTGAGCGTTCAATTGCGGTATTCCTTGATGCAACGCTACTTCCCGTTCAGATCCACTCGATTCTGAGTCTCCGCGACTTCTCCCGTCCGAAGTTCCGGTCAGTTTTCTATACTGCTGTCTGTCGTATCCCCGTCCTTCGAGCCGTTCCTCGAGTTCGGCCATCTTTTTCTGCGTGTCCGGGTGTTCGGTGAGAGTTTGCAGTTGACGTCGGAGAAGTGTTGCAGTTTCCACGGAATCGCATCGATACGCGTGCACGTGGATGGGGCAACGAGTGACTGGGTTGTATAGGAGAAGGATGCACGCGACTAAATCATCTTCGGGCGGCTCGCCCTGAATCACACAAGTAATGGCGTCGTGGGGAATAAAATGCTTGACCACTTCGCCTTTACCGGATGAGAGAAGAACGTTTCTGATGCCTGATCGCGACGAACCTGACACATTTTGCACGATCTTAAGCCCTTTGTTGCTAACCTATAAAAAGAAATGATTAAAATTGAAAATGGCGCCTTAAAAGTCGATTTATCCCATGATTCCAACGGGGCGTTGTGTAACAATAGGACACTGGCGGCAAAATGGAATAAAATATTTTTTAAAGTTGTTAAATTATTCAGGATGCTTCACATGTCAAGTTTCATGCGGCATTTATTCGAGGTCGAGTGACATGTCCCGAATTTGAGGATTATTAACCCCATAATTCACACGTGATGTCGGGTAATTTGGCTGTGCACATTTTCCGCACTGCAGAATAAAATTTATTAATTTTTTTTCTCTCGTAAAGATGAACCGGAAGTGATAAGAAAAGGGCTCCCCGTTTTATCATTCATGCTGCCCATAACCTACCAAGCGGAAATGAATCACCTGTCGAACCAAAAAGGTGCATCGGTTTGTTTTTATACAATAAAAACTCTAAATTCCTACAACTCCCGGATTTCTAATAACTTCCTGACCTAAACCAGTAACACGAAAAGCCAAAGTTTTAATTGGTTTTAATCAACATGATTAATTATTATTTCTTTGATAGGTAACATTTCCTATTGTACCGTCGAATTAAACACGTAATTACACGTACAAGGCGAACAGGTAATTGAAAAGTTCATCATCGTTGCTATTCAGAGTGAATCTATAACTAGAATCAAGACGACTTTGGCCTCGTTTTCAGGAAATTCCCATTACGAGGACATTGGGATTAAACCCTATTCTACTTTTTTTTTTTTTACTTAATTTTTAATTATTTACATACGTACACATTTTAATTTTTATTTGTCATTGTCATCTGACAACTCGAGTGATAATTAGGATAGATAATTAGAAAAAAATGAAACCTAGATTCTTTTTTTTCTAGTTCTAAAGAATGGATCGAGTGATAGTGATAAGAATAGGAGAAAAAAATGAAAGGAATTGGTCGATTTATTTTTTGTACACAACAGGGGGGCAAAAGTAATTTATCAATCAAATGATCTAAAACGGCCACTTACTTGTAAGGTGACTTTGATCGGTTCGATTTCCCTTTCCCTTTCGATCAAATAACGTAATCCCGGACGAATGTAGGCATCGCCTCGAAGGCCGTGACTTTCCTTGGCACCCAGGAACCATAAATAATAAGATGATTTCTTTACTTCCTTCCGTTTTGCGGTACTTCTGAAAGCCATGCTAGGCAGCGAGAAATGTTGCAAAAATCTTGAAAAAATTTTAAACATTTTAAATTTTTTTTTCTTTTCTTAGTAACATGAATTGAAGCATGATGTGCCACTTGGCCACATAAGCCTTAATCATAAACCACCCCTTACTAATTTTTTCTACTTTTTTTTGGTGGTAAATTTCCAAATGGTACCAGCATTTATGCATGACTGGTTTACAACTAACAGCGATCAAGTGTGTGATGATAAATGGCTTTTGCAAACACTGTACAGCAATTTAAATTAAAGTTTCCGAGAATTACTCACGAGTAAACACGAAAATAGAGAAATTGCTTGGTTTTTTAGATAAATAAGGCCGACTACTCGAACGTTGTTGCTTAAAATAGATTTACTAATTAGTAATAAATATTTTTATTAATATTTTTTCCACAGATTGCGCCACCGGAATGCATTGCGCGTGCGTGGCAGCGACTATTAAGTCCTTTTGTATGGGACGAAGGAAAGCAAAAACCTGATTGTGAGTTTTAAACGTGCTCGGAGAGTCAACCTACTTTCAAAACCAAGTTAATGCATAGAAAAGATTCCGTGAGAAATGGATTAAAATTAGTTGGATTTGGAAAATAAAAATAAAAGCTTTCTCAAGGTAGAAAAATTGAAAAATTTCACTTGAAACTTTGAAATGGTTAAAGGAAACCTGGAATTTGAAATTGATTGAGGAAAAAGTAATTTTTCCTTTCCCCCTCTGGTTTCTATTTAACTAGTTCAGTTTCATGTTACAACTTGTTTTAGTTCGTTGACTTCGGGATGAGTTTTTATTTTAGTTATTGACACGTGAAAATTAATGAAATTGATAAATGAATTCAAATCCGGTCGGAAATAAATTTTTAAATGCGCCTATTTTTATCTTTCAGGTGGTGTTTTCATATTTTCCCAGGTTTCCATGATGGCCCAAGTGGTGTTAAATGGTATTATTATTTTTTATTTTTTTATAAGTTTAAAAAATTTTTAAATTTATAAAAAAATATTTTATAAAAATGAATTGAATTGTAATTTAATTAAAAGTTTGTTAAACTCTGAACCAACAAAAGGTGAAGCGTAGAAAAGCTAGTAGAGAAAAATGTTTTCGCTTTTTACTTTTCTTGATCAACCAAGCTCACTTAAGTTTAAACAAAGTTTAAAAAGGTGTGCAAAAAAAAAGAGGAAAAATCATTTTTCAACCGAAAAAAGTGTAAAAATAAAAAACAAAAACTTTTTTTCCTCACCTTTTAGAAAGTTCAGCATAAATTCGCAATTTTCAAATTTGAATCAATAAAATAAAAGGATTTTACGTTCATTTTTAGGTGGTCGTAAATGAAAAATCAATGGAAATTAATTAACCGCGTTATAAACAACAACTTTATGTTTACGGAGATTAATTAAAAGGATGAAAAGAGAAAACTTACCTTGCAACATCACCATGGAAACGTTATGTGCGCTGGACACCTGCCACGCATTGCTAAGGTGATTCATGCACATGCGCATTGGGGTCTTTGCCCCGAGCCCGAGGCCTGACGGAAGAGTTGGGAAACGAGACTTCGGCTGAGGCAGGAAATTTTCCACCTTGTAAACAAACTGATGTGTATTTCACGTGACGTAACTCGTGTCATTCGAGGCATTAAGTGGAGAAAAGTTTATAATTTTTCAATTTACGTGAGGAAAAAATTATATAATGACATTTTATAAAATATTTTCGAGGATTAAGAGAATAATGAAGAGGGGTCATTGAATGAATGGGGTTCTTTAGGTCGAGGGCAGGTGCAAGATCTGACCCGAGGATCATAAAATTCTCTTCATTTTTTTTCAAAGTTTTATTTTCTTGGGAAATATAATTTTCAATTGGTTTAGAAACTTGTTATGAGATAATACTTTAAAAATGAAAGAAGTTGTTTTTTTGTCTGGAGTGAAACAATTTTCATTTTTCTGTTTATTTTTTGCCACCAGGAGAAGAAAGTGAGGAAAAAACGTGATGAGTGCAGCAGGAGGGGAACGGAAAATGTAACTTTTTTCGGATATATTTTTTTTATTGTGTGTGTGATTAACCTTCACTCAGCAAGGTGATCAGTTGATTTATCGATTTGATTGAGACCTAAAATGGTCTTGGATCGGTTTTATTCATCGCTTAAAGGTCATAGTCGGTTCTTACGAGATTTTAGCTTCAAGTTATGAAGGTATTTTCCCAGTTCGACATTAAAATTCCCCTTGAAAAATATTCCAAAATGAAAAGAGGAATTTTCAAATTGTCAGTAGTGTCTCTTGTGAGACCTTAAAAAAATGAAAGGTTTAGTCCACTCTCCACTGCTTTGACCATGGAGACAGTTGAATAAGGCGAAATAGAAAAAGGTGAAACGATTCGCGTCGCTTCAGACGAAAGGAAACGTCGCTCAACGAGAACAAGGCAAACAAGTCGAAATTGTTGTTGCAGTTTCTCCAACTCCACCCTCAAAATGCCACCAAAATTGCTATCAGCTATAGGATAAACCTCCCCCGCATTTATAAATATGCATTAACTTTCGAAAATGTCAAAACCAACTTACGCCAACATGTAATATTATAATACCAAACCGAATCATCTTTTTTTTCTTCATGTTTACAACCTTGAGCATCATTACATCATGATTCGGGAAATTTTCTTTATTACAACTTGATGATAGAGCATCATCGCCTTATTTTGGGGTTTCAATTTTAGGATCATAAAAATCCTTTTTCTAAATTGACTCAAGAAATTTTTTTTTTTTAATTTGATATGCTCACCCATTTATCAGGTGGCAAAATGACGTCATCCAGTCAAGGCAGTTTCAATCCAATGATCACACAGATGCATGTAATCTTATAAGAATCTGACCTGTTTTTTTTTTCCTTTAAAAAAATTTTTTTAGTGAAAAAAAAATATATATGCATTGTGAATATCAAGGATAGTAAAAGGTTGGAATGTGTGAACTTGTATTGCATCAAACACTGGGTTATGGATCGTACTTGAAAGTACTTGTCAATTGATCTATATGACCTTAATTACATAGTAGCAGGTTGAAGACAAGAACCTCTTAAGGCCAAAAAGGCATTAGAGAAAAGTTTACTGTGTCAGCTTGACTTCCATTACCGGAAAAGCAACCTGGAAAAAGGAAATTAGATGAACATAAGCAAACAAGTAGAAATTAGAATGAATTTTTTTTCTTCTTTGTAATTGTGATAATTATGTGGGATAGAAGAAATGGGGAGTGGGTTGGTAAGAGTAATTTCCTGGGTTGTGAGTCGAGTAAACAAGAAAAAAAAATTTCATTTTTGTTTCTGCAAAAGGGAAGATGAGAAAAGAAGACAATGGAGTGTTTTTCCTTGTAAATGATTCCATTGGGGCATTCTCATCAGGTTTGTTGTTAACGATGGGAATGTGGCTGTGCAGTTTGTGATTGTGTTATGTAATCTGAATGACAAGGTGAAAGATTGGTTGGTTGATTAATTTTTATCTTGCAAGTTAAATGATGGTTTTGACATTGACTGTTGGAATTTTTTTTTTTATTTAAATTTTTCCGTTTCGTCAGGAAAAAAAAATGAAAAATGAACATTGGGAATGTGAACTGGTGACCTTTAAAGGTGAGGATTCGAGCAAGATCGCATTACATTAAAAAAATTTAATGGTAATTTCAGAGACAGGTTTTTTTTGAATGAATGAATAATAAAAAGTTTTAAATAGTAGGACAGTTTATTAGTATGCAAATTTAAAATACATTTGGAAAATGTTAAAATAAAATTTAACCCATTTTCACTATCTAAACTTTGACATTTTGTACATACGCCGACCATACCACCTGCCAAAGAATGATAAAATATATTTTTTTGTATGCAAACAGAATTTAAATTACATTTGAATGCAAATACTATATGATAATAATACTAATTAAAGGAGTGTTTGTCACAACAAAAGTAAAACTTCCATTAAAAAAACTTTGCACCATTACTTTAGTCCATTTGAGGACAATCGTACGTGGGCGAGCATGTTTTCTTAACCTAGTTTCATTTAAGAAACATATTTCTTGAAAAACTTGTGCATAACTTCTTTCTATTCTTATTGTGTCGTTATCTTATCCATAAAAAGGTCATACAAAACGAGAAAAAAGGGTTAAAAATTGTAGAGAAATATATCTCGAGGGTAAAAAAAGAAAATGAATGTTTTAAATATGGAATTTAACAGTGAGAAAAAATGAAAATGTAAAAAAGTTATAAATTAATCGCTGCTTCCATCGCTGTCTATAATGTCTTTAAGACGAGAAAAGATTCTTGGCGCTACTGGAGGCGGGCTTGGCGACCTTTTTGCGACTTTTGGTCGTGGAGGTTCAGGTTCAATGCTTTTGGTTCTACGGCGACTTCGACCTGTGTAATTATATTTTTTTTTTTTATTTAAAAAATTGGAGTAGAATTTAAATAAAGAGACAAACTTGAGATGATGTTTGATGTATCTAATTCCTCTAATTCCTTTTGGCGTTCCCGTTTTTCCTTCAATTTTTTACAGCTTTCTAATGTTGGTTTTCCTTTAACGAAATATTCAGATTTTAAATTTTTTGGAATTAAAGAGGAAAAATTTAAATGAAAAATTACCTTTCAATCCATTATCGATTAAAACCTGTGCAAGTCTTTCTACTTTTTTCTTTGTACTCTTACAACCTTCCAAAATCTTTGCATATTGAACCCGTATTCCAGCTGTTCGAATAAATCGTTTCATCCGCTCTATTTTACGGTCTTCGGCATCACTTCCAACTTTTGAATCTCTCTGGAAATGAAATTGTAATTTCAAATGGTTAGAAGAAATTGATTTTAACTCACCGATTTCTTTTTAGGTCCTACGTCCGTTCCGCTGTCATTCGATTCAGAGTTATTTTCTTTTTTTGTGCTTTTTGGTTTACTGTCTTCCGATAATCGGTCTTCCGGACCAGAATCCTCGGATGAGGAATCTTTTTTCTTGCTTTTTTTAATTTCCTGTGAAATGTTGGCCAACGTTTCATCATCACTCGATTCTTCTAATGGTTTTTCGTTGACTTTTGGTTTTAAGGGTAAGTTATCGTCGTCGCTTGAATCAGAGTCATCAAATTTTGGGGATGAATTCGATTTCTTTGTTCCTTTATTCACTTTGGTTGGTTTCTTCTCTTCAAAATCGTCATCCGATGTTATTTTCTCTTCGACTTTCTTTTTCGCAGCTTTTGTTTTCACGGGTTCTCTCTTTTTTGGCTTTTTCTCAGGTTCGAAGTCGGATTCCGAATCATTCCTGTTCCTTTTCACTGCTTTTTGCTTCGGTTTAACCAGTTCTTCGTCGCTGGATGAATCGTCGTCTGATTCGACTTTCCTTTTTCTCTTCGTTGGTTTTTTTCGTACGTTTTCATCATCATCGGTGTCTGATTTTTCACCTTCATCTTTATCCGATTGTTTTCCTTCATCAGACGATGATTTCTCTGGCGATTCCGACTTATCACAATCAGATTTCTCATTTTCCTATCAAATATAATTAAATTTATCAATTAAGATTGTTTGTGCGAGGGAATTAATCGACAAACCTCTCGAATTTCATCAAACGTTTTGGTAACTATCGATTTGAATAAATCCCGATCTTTTTGCGACAGACTATCGACCCCGATTTCTTCCACATATTTTTCTCGAACTTCACGTATTGTCACGGTGCTACAAAAGAGAAAAACGGAAAAAAATAAATTAAACTCGACACTTCAAAATTGGCGGCAAATTGCGCATTCACAAACATGAAACAAAATTACTTAAAAAACGATCAAGACAATGAATTAAACATTAATTATTTTTAACATTATAACGAGCGCAAATAAAATTTAAGACACGATTATCAACCTACTCTAAATTTGAAGCAGATTTCAAGTATTTTTTAACGAAAGCAGACATGCGGTTGGACGTCTTCGCGCTCATTTTTAACCGGAAGTGACTGCGGGGTTGTAAAATAAAACATTCATATTTATATATTTAGCTAATAAGAATTTTTTCAATTTTAATTCACAAATTAATTTTAGGTTAATTTTAAGATGGGTGAAATTAAAATAAGTGCGCTTGATCGAATTTCAAATAATTTTGGTTAAATTCCCAAATGCGAAAATGGCGGCTCGTTCTCAATCTCATGTGGATGTTGGTGTTAACGAAAGGCGGTTGAGGCCAATTTACGGTAATAAATTATTAAAAATAATAGACTTTTAATACGTTTAAACCTATTTCCAATCTTATTACATATATCTTGTCTGTCAATTGTCTGGTAATAAAATTAAAACATCTCTAAATCTAACAGTTTTTGTCAACAATGCCGTATCCCTTGAGTGCGAAAAATTTAAAATTCCTATTTATTTGTCACTATTAGATTGCCTGGACAACAGTAATAATAAGAAAGCATTACAAGAGGCTGAAAAATTGCTAAAAAAGCAAAAAGATTTCCCATGCGCTAAGGTGAGTCGCTCATTTCTGAGAAACACTTCCAAGATTTGAATTTAAAATAAAAATTTCAATGACAGGTGTTAAAATCACTCGCTTTAATCCGACTCGGAAAACAAAATGAAGCCACGTCAGTGTTGAAAGAAGTGCACGATGAGGTGCCAGTCGACGACTCAACTTTACAAGCAATGACAATTTGCTACAGGGAATTGCATAAACGTGAGTTTCATTCATTTCAAATATTAAAAAAGTTTAATCAAACAATCAAAATTAAATTTCAGCTGAATTAATCGCCGACGCTTACGAAGCGGCTATTAAAAAGGAACCACAAAACGAAGAATTCATGACTCAATTATTTATGTCTTACGTCCGACTTGGAGATTATAAGAAACAACAGCAAATTGCCATGAGTTTGTACAGATTGAAACCAAAAAACCCGTACTACTTTTGGGCCGTAATGAGTATCGTGATGCAGGTAACATTAAAATACTTTGATTTTAATTATTTTTACTCGAACATGAACCTTTTTTTCAAGGCTCACACGTCAGATGAAAAACTAGCCAAAACAATGTTGCTTCCATTGGCCCAGAGAATGACGGAGAAATTCATAACTGATAATAAAATTGAAGCTGAAGCGGAAGTGCAATTATATTTGATGATTTTAGAATTACAAGGAAAATTGGATAAAGCTCTGAACATTTTGAATGGACCGCTCGGAGGTGTGTGAAATTAAATTTATCATTTGATTTAATAAATTTAATGTATTTTGATGTGTAAATTACAGAGCGACTTGCATCATATGTACATTACAATGCCGAGAGACGTGCTACATTACTAACTCAACTAGAAAGGTGGCCGGAAGCGAATTCGTCGTACCGGGATTTGCTGTTGGAATAGTAAGTCGACTTAAAAACGGTTTATAAGTAAAGAATAAAATGTAATTTATTCTTCTTTTCTAGTCCAGATCAGTGGATTTTTTACTTGGAATATTTTAGAACGGGATTCATCTTACACGATTTACAATGGCATCCCGAAAAGGACAGGTTAGAATTTTGTTTAAATTGACGGAAGCCGTTTATTTATATTTTATTTATTTATTTCATTTAACAGTGAAAATCCGGTTTGCGATTTTACCCCGACGATGATCATCGATTTCGTTTTATCATTGGTGCAAGCGGAGGATAGTAAATCATCTAAATACATTAGAGGGCCGTATCTCGCCCGATTAGAACTATTCCGTCAACTTATGGAACGACAGGATCCAGTTGCTCAATCTTTAGGCTCTTATAGAGAGTTAATCTTATGTTACTACAAGAAATTTGGTGATAGAGGATGTTTTTTTGAAGATGTGAAGATTTTTCTTGAAGTATTAGATGAGGAAGACGGATTATTCGTAATACATTTAATTTTTTTGATTTTTCTGATATTTTTTTCAATCGATTTTTTATTTTAGGTGTTGGATAAAGTGTTTTACATTATAAGTTATGAAAATAATGGAGTAATCCCCGATGCAGAAAACGTAAAAATTAACATCTTAAAATTAAGTAGACCGATTATATATAACATTTGTTATATTCGTTTACAGGAAAAAGAATTGCAAAAACATGTAAATTATCTCCAACTTTGTGAATTCTTGGGACGACACAATCAGTTAAACACTGCCCAGAAAATAGAACTCGCAAACGACGTGATTCGAAGATATAATGCCTATTTACATCTAGGTAAGAAAAATAAATATTTAATCATTTTTAACCGAAATTAATTAAATTTTTTCTTTTTTTTTAATATTATAGAAAGTGATTTACTTGCAACAGATCATCATCCGGTGGATTTGTATTGTATAATGGCTGCACATTTACTCGTCCAATTATGGAAACAAACGGGAGATCCGACTTTAGTCTGGCAACCGATTGCTCTGCTCGAAAAAGGATTACGAATTAGTCCAAACAATCATCAGTTCAAGTTACTTCTAATTAAATTATTCAATTCTTTAGGAGCTATTGAAACTAGTTTTGCTCTCTATGAGAGTTTAGATGTCAAACACATTCAGCAAGATACATTAGGGTAAGATATTTGTGCAAGTTTCCACGAATCTAAAAATAACACTATTCATTTTTCTAGGTATTTAGTTACTAGGCATTTGGCAGCTAAGGGAAATTATAGTCAGGCGTGCAATGTGTTCAGTAATACTCTTAAATTTTTTATGGCAAATCATAAAGATGTATGAAAAGGATTTTTTTTTATTTTGGTAATGGAATTTTAAATTAATATTGATTTTATGTTGCAGACGGTCGATTATTTAATATCTTCGTATAAATTTGGATCTTTTACAAAGGTTTGATTGAATTTTTGTTGATTCGTGATGAATTTTAAAGAGTTAATCGATTTTCTTTTTATACTTTCAGATTCATGAATTTGTGAAATTTAGGGAACGACTAAATAATTCATTGCAATATGCTCTTACTATCGTCGAGCGAATGATTCTCGATATAATAATAGATGCTAATTGTCATTATTTCACTGAGAAAAACATTGCCGCCTTAGATATCGATCCTGAAAACGATAATCTTGAAAAATATGCATATCTCAGGGATAACCGCGATTTATCACTTATGGTTACCTGGGAACGAGTCGAAAAGTATTTATATAAAATTTATTTTTTAATAAAATAATTTTTACATTTTTTTTAACTCTCGCAGGAATGCAATGGATGAAGCAATTAGTAATTCATTTACCCACGAGGTGGAATGGTTGAAACTTAGAAATTTAATAATACGATCGTTAGCCACTGCCTACCAAATAACTAGGTCGAATGCACAGGAGTCAAAAAAACAAACGTCCAACAGTGAAGTAACGAACGGAGAAAGGAAATGTGCAGCTGATATTCTTCAGGATTTGTTAGTTCAACTCAGGGAAACTTCAGATCGAATTAAATCTATTGCTAAAACTCCCTCTAGTGTAAATATTTATTTATTGATTTATTTATTTTATTTTTCATAAAAATCATCAGGAAGTTAGAAATTAATTCTTTTTTCTATTTATGTACGTAGAAATTGCTGCAAATGCCTGAACTTTCGAGATTGGATTTTTATGCTGACGGGATTTATTTAGAGGTTTTCATTTCCTTGCAAGAAATAGTGCTGTATTTGAACTCATTGATCGAACGAGGAATGTCAGAAAAAGAGGATATAATTTTAGAAGAAGCCATGCAATCGAAAATAGCCAATTTATTACAAGGTTTAACACGACAAAATTTATTTTTATAAATTTTTCACGCCAATTTTAATTCATTTTTTTCCTCATTAGATGCCGTGAATCATGTGATTAGTGAAAGTGCATCTAAAAATTTAGCAACCGATTTCACCGAGTGGCAATCACTGTTAGAAAACTTTGGAAATTTAGCGGAGACATTGAGTTTTGCTGCTATTTTATGCGGGTTTTGTCATCGTCTTCTCACACCAGCTAAAAACGCACTGCAGAGGAAAGGAAAAAAGAAAAAGGAAATCGCATCCATTCAAATGGTAATTTTAAATCGAGTTTTGAGTCACCTTAACGTAATTTAATCCAAAATTCCTTGCTTTAATCAAACAGCCTCAAACATTTAGCAACTTTAACTTGATGTTGAACGGTTTCGAAGAAGCGACTTCCAATTTACTCAAATGTATACAAGAATTAAGCACTTCGGTAACGTTAGCCGACATGCAACGCATCACTCTAAGTGATCAAATTCTGTCTTCTGAGGTAAGTTATTTTAAGGGTAATTTATTTTTAGTTGATTTTTTAAACTGATGAATATTCTCGAAAAGGAAAAGGAGGTTTTCGCTACCGAAATTCAGAAGAAGGTGGGAAAAAGTTACCTTCAATCACTCAAAGAAATGGAAGAATTAGTCAAACATAAAGCAACATATTTTAAGTCCTTGCGGCTATAAGGCGAGCAAAGTTAATGAAACAAATTTATATTTTAATATCTCAGTTGTGATTGTAAAAAAAAATATGAAAAGCGAGAGAAAAATGAAAATGGAAAAACGAATTCAAAACCAAACAACCAAAAAGTGTGTTGGAAATTTCTCGCAATTACGATGTTGATTAAAGTGTTAATTTTTTTTTTAGCTTAGCAGAGTTAATTTAACCATGATTTAACTGTAATTGAATATCATGGGGGAAAATTGCAGAGATTCATGCTAAATATCCAAAGATTTGTATGTTAACTGCTGACGTTAATTTTTTTCTTAATTATTGTTAATTGGTAGCCAAAAAAAAATGGCGCAATAAAATGATTTTTACATTTATTTTACATTGCTGTTTAATACAAAATGATTTTCTAAAATTAAATTGTTTTCTTGCGGCGCAGTGGGGAGTAAAATTGGTATTTAATTCATTTTGCGGTCTCCTAGGAAGTAAGGAGAAGTTTTGTTAACAAAAAAAACAAAAAAAATCAATATTTACGAACTAAAGATTTTTATTTAAAATAAAATCTACATAAAAAAAAAATCAAACTCATGAATCGCCACGATAATTAAATCCCGAACTACATCCTCCCAATTCGAGTAAATATTTGTCTGGATTGTTTTTCCATTCGACGGCATTCAATCTGACTCTCTGGTGACGCTCGGCTTCTTGCGCTTCCCATCTTTTCTGTTGCACTTGTGCCTCCAGCATGTCTTCTCCCGCACAACCCCAAACCTAATTAAGAAATGATCGAAATCGATTATTTTAGGGAGGAAATAGAAAACAAAATCAAATATCGATTTACTTCGATGGAAACTAATTGATAAGGAATTTTTTGAACAAATACGTAAGCCATTTCCCTGTCTATTTCGAGCAATAGTTGTTTCGGGTGTTGTCCCACGTGCAGCCCCATAGGAAATCCGCGTGTATTCAGATTTAAATACATCATTTTCGACCCCTCTGAAAAATTTCAATAATATAAACTTTTTTTTTTTTCACGAAATTTTTTTTATTAACCTTCCATAATTTGATATTTTGGTGTTATTTGAATAACCATGCAGTTTTCACCGCCCCATCTCTCGGTAGATTCTCTAAATAACCAAAAATAAACAAATTGTTAATAATTTTGTTTATTTTTTAAAAATTGAAAAAAAAAAAAAAAAAAAATTACTTCCACTCCTGATCGACGGCAATACAGAATTTTCTATCATCTTCTGCCACTAGTAAAACGATCGTCGATCCGCGATACGCAAAAACATGATGTTGAAATCTATAATTGCGGGGGAAAGGTGTATCACGAAAAAACCTCGTGCACGCTTTTTTTTTGTTGTCTACCTGTTTATGCTAAGACCTTGAATACTGCTTTTGTACAGGGAAGTCCACTTTCCGGGGTTGGACCATAACAACTAATACACAAAGAGTTTTGTGTAAATATTGTGATAAATAAGCAAATAAGTTGCTCTTGTTTTACTAATTTCTGGATAAAAACATGGGGATCCAAATGACTGCTGCTCAGCATCCTCTGAAGGGAGGGTTTTGTACGTTTTGGCTTTGTAAATTCCACTGGGAGCGAACATGTCAGCAACCAGAGCAAAAAAGGCGTGAGAACTTCAGACTGATCGCAGACAGGGTTGGGTTCCTGCGGTTTCGACTGAAAAAAATAAAAAAAATTTTAATTCATGACGTCTGAGGTGCGGAAATGAGTATTCACAAGTTTCTAAACTTACGTCATCATTATTAGTCCTTTCTAAAAGGGTTGCGTCAACGTTAAGTAACCGGTTTGTTATCCATTGCAGAATACCAAATATCATATTGGGACAGTTTTTACGAACCCATGTACATAAATTGTCGATGCTTATAGATGAATTTTCTTTTAACTGACGTGTGAGAGACTTGAATTATTAATTTTAGAAATTTTATCGACCGATTTATGACTTACGATGGTGGTTAATAAGACTGTTACGATTTCTTTGGCTCGCGGGTTGGTGAAACTTTCCGTTTCGTGCCCGGTCGTTGAAATGTTACACGCCATTAAAAACGAAGCTCGGATTATGGACTCGACACCTAGAATTAATTTTTTTTAAATTTGTTTTGCCAAGAAATTTTTTTCTTCTGAGTTTGGTCGAACCTTGTTGGGTCAAATGATCTTTTCCTTTAGAAAACACCTTAGAGCAGTATTTTAATTGATGTGAAAGTGACTGAAGGCTTAAAATCTCGTCGGAAACTCGTAGGAATGTTTTCTCCGTAATATAATGCACATCCATCGTATCCTGTTTACTCACATAATGTTCGTATAATCGCTCGGCAGCGTTTTCGACACAATTGGAAAAATATTTCTAGATTTAAGCATAAAAAATAAAAAAATTTTATAACGGTGCTCGTGTTAGATCATCGTTGTGATTTATTGATAATTTATTTGTTGATTACGTAAGATAAAAAAAAAAAAAAACTCACCACGAAAATTCTTCGCGAAATGTTACCAGAAACGTGATCATTAGCGGAATGTTCGATCAGAAGCTGAAATTTAAGATGATGAGTTTCTTGGAATCTGATACCAAGGCAACGTAATAATTGGAACTTAATAAAAATAGTTGAAAAACTTGTTGACAATGGAAAAACACCAAAAGTTAAGTTTTTCTCACGTAAAAATCAAGTTCTTAACGTTATTTTACTAAGTTTTTAACTAGTTTACACTTGTTTCGCAATCCACTCACCCGACTTAATGTGGAAATGCTACTAGGATACTCGTGTTTTGCCGATTTTCCTTGTTTACGGGATGATGACAAGTTACGTGTGAGATGTTGGTGGTTAGAATGATTGTTCCCCATCGTCCGGATGAAATAAATTTTAGTTATTCGTCTTCAACGAACTGCGCTCGAAGAATCGAAAGTTTGGTACCGACTTGAATTTAACGCTGCCGCGTGCACATCCCAATCCAGACTGGAGCTGAGCGGATGGATACGGTAAGCCGATTTAATCCGGAATTCGATATTTTTTCATTGCACTATTGCGGTAAGTTATTAAGAAGACCTGAATAAATGAATAAATCGTCATTAAAATTATTTCCTGGTTTAAATTTATTCATAAAACCTCTTGCCCAAAAACTAAAAGAAAACTTTGCCGTTGACGTCATTCAATCTCACTTTCTTAAACGCTTATGCAATTTTTAGACAAAAAAACTCAACCGGTCGTGAGTGAAATAATCGGCTTCTTTCATTTTCTGAGTGATTCGACTCTCAAAAACGACGTCAGTAAATCTCAAAAAATGCATTTTAAAATCCAAATCTTGTGATCACGACGCGAACCGAGCGTGAATAAATGGATGCCCAGATTTGCGAACTATTTACCGGAATTGGCCAGTATCCATTCGAAGCGCGCTCGGGTTGATTGCGGCCATGTCATTTCGTAGCTTCCGAGCAGAGAGTACTTTCTACTAATTTATAAACAAAAAATAGCCCTTATGATCATTCATAATGCCCAAATGTAAACCGAAAACAAGATTTATTCCAGCAGCGTGTGCATGGACCCTTTTTTTAGGAGCTACATCCCTTTTTTTCGCTTTTCCGTAAGTGTAGACAAATTTCCTTTTACGATAGGCAGCCATGATACAATCGTACGATCAAAATGTGTGCAGAGGAATTTAATTCTTGCCGTGTCACCTCCGTATAAAAATCCTTGAAAAAGGCGTTTCTCCGGTGAACACGAAAGAAGAACATAATTGATCGATCGGCGGTATTCGACTATCGTGTTTTGACTACGCGATCACGAAAAGCGAGTCGAAAGAATTTTTAAAAACCGAAAACATTTGTGAAATTTCACTGTAAATCGAGCGATATTAATTGCAAATTTTGACCTTTCCCCGCCTACGAAACTGCCTCGCTCGAGTTGGGATCGGGATGGGTGTGTCAAATAACTACGTTAACCTTGGTCAGGTTTTTCAGTCCCGTCTGAACGGTTCAAAAAGAGAAATAATTTGTTTATAAATTGTCATAAATGAATGGAATGAGGTCGGGTTGATTGCGGCCATGTCATTTCGTAGCTTCCGAGCAGAGAGTACTTTCTACTAATTTATAAACAAAAAATAG
>JAQFZO010001243.1:0-16860 GCA_034695885.1 Geophilus flavus
CACCTTTAAAGGTGTATGCCACAGGACGCAGGGTGTAAAACAACTCCTTAATTACACCTTTATTTTTTTGTGTGTAGTGTAAAACTATCGGTTTAGTTCGCTTCCATCTTTGTATCGGCTTGGGCTCTAACGCCTGGTCCGGATAATGTTTGAGCACAACCCCCTGTACAGGGGGTTATGGTTTGAGAGAAGCCATCTCATACTTTTCTTTTCTTTTCTTTTATTTAATTATTTAATTATTTATTTGCATTTGGGGGATTTCATACTATTCAACAATTTTCAAATATGTGGTACTTGTTATTCAGTAATTAATTTTTTTTTCCCCAGAGTCCACTCAACGACCGCATATGGGAGTTTTTTGACGGCAATGGTACTCCAGAGGCCAAATGCAAAAATTGCGACCAAAAATACAACCTCGTGAAGGGTACCAGTAGCACTGGAAACATGAGAAACCATGGACATCCCCAATTACTTGTGAGATTTTGGGGGAAAAAATGCCGAAAGAATGTTTGCTTTTCTTTGAGACTTTTGCAATGTTAGACTTAGAGAAATTGTTACAAGTCTTTGGGGTTTTTTTCTCACTTACAATTCTCACTTTCTCACAAAACTCCATCACATGAAGTTGTGATGAACACGGCGTGTTGGGACGTTGTAAATCACATAGTTCAAACACGGAACATCTGGAGGGGGAGAAACTTTCAAGCCATACCTTTGAGGTTCCCTCTATTAGTAGGCACCAAGAGGTGTCTTGGTGCTGAAGAAAACAGGGCCTACTGGTAATATTTTCTTTCTTATTCTCTCTTTACCTTTTCTTTTTTCTTGTCTCCATTGGTGTTGGGGTTCCTGGTTCTTTCTTTTCACTTTTAGGGACCTATTTTTCTTTCGGTGGTCTGGAGGAAGGGAGGGGGGTGTTTATACATTACGGGTATTACCGTCAGGCCACTATGTGATTTGGAAGATAAGACTAGCAAGTCAGGGTATTTGATGTTCCCCCTAAATCTGTGAAGATTGATCTTAACAATCCTCCTCCCATGAAGGTTCTGTTGGGATTCATCTTTCTCCCAATTAAAGGCCAGACACATGGTCTCCCTCTAATATGCCATCAGTGAGGGTTAAATGGATCCCTTCCTCTTCCTTTGTTCCTTTGAGGGTTATTTGAACTTTTGGTTTGTTTTTTCCTCTTTGGTTTTGCCACTGCTGTCTTCTATCCATGGCGTCAATTCGGTTGTCTACCCAATGTAGAGTATAATTAATGCGATTAAATGGATTGTGTTTACAATATAGGAGTTTGCGCAAGGCCTATACTTAGAGAAACTTATAAACTTATACATATGGCTTATAACTTATGGCCCATTAAATCAGTTACCATAAGTTATAAGTCATAAGTATAAGTTTATCAGTTTCTATAAGTAGGCCTTGCACAAACTCCCTATTGGATTGGGTTCAAAATAGGGGAATTTTGTTTCAGATTTGATGTTTGTGTTGTGATACGTCCCGTATGGCTTCAGTTGTTGCTGGGGACCTTATTATTATACTACTACTTATGATCTGAAACCTGAACATGAAAGGAAGAATAAGAGAAAAAGTGAGTTTTTAACCTGGTAACAACATAATTACATGTATCTTCTGGCCGGCGGACGGTGGACGGTGGCCGGGGGCCACTTGCCACTGGCCACTGGCCACTGACCACTGAGTACTAGCCACTGGCCACTGGCCACAAGTAAACACTTGTTATTTGTTAGTGTGTTTTGTTTGTGCTTTAGTACCCTAGTGTCTTCATGCAAAACCAATTATTAAGACCAATCACCGCCTTGTGTCTGCATTCAGAAATAAATTTCATAACAATATTTCCTATAACACTATTCACGCGAATTTGGTAACAATGTCCTTTCTCTAAAGATGTTTCACATCAAAGACGTTCCAGACAACATTTGTAAAGGTTCAGTTTCAATTTTTGTAAAAATTAGCTTTCTGGGTTACAATGTTCATGACTTTATTTGTGGCAATAAATTCTTCTTAACATCATACAATAAAAAGTTTTACCCTGGCTATTGTGGTCATGTTTATGGGCATCCGAGACCTCGTCCGTGACATCGATTTTGGGCTTCTCGTTCTCATCTGCTCTCTGTTGGCAGATTTCAGAATTCCATTTCTTCCACGTGGACTGAAAGTGAAAATGTCGATGTCTTCGAGCGCCTACGTCGACTGTGCCTTAGTCAGCGAAACCTACAGTAGGTTAGAATTTGAGATTCCTTTGAAATGGCTGAGGGGTTGTTGGTGTAGGCAGATTACGAGTCTCGATTGTGAATTTTTCAAAGAATAGGTCAGGTAGAGAAATTGGGATTTGATTATTGTTATGAATTGCTATGAATTGCTATGTGAACATGGCAACGAATGAATGATGGAAGTTATTAGGGAAGTTTATTTTTAATTAATCAATAAAAACTTTAAGGCCGAGTTGCACAAATGATAGTTTAGTCTAAACTGAGTTTAAGTACGGTATACAAGATCCTCTATACTTAAACCAACTATCGTTGGTGCAACCCGCCCTAAAAAATTTGTAATGTGGTATTTCAAAGTAACTAATGCGTAATTATTTATGATGACTCATAATAGTTCCAGGTCTACTCCATGGACTCTAGGGCGCTTAACTGGTGGCCCATTGCTGTACAAGTATATATGGGTGAAAAGTCCCTGCCTCCGGTCATTCCATGTCTTGGTTAAAAGATAGATAAGCCTGACAGCAAAATGAAATCGGTTTGAACACTCATATCTCGATTTAAACTATAAATTATGTCACTTTAGGCTCTATCTGAATAACGAACTCGAAGGGACCAAAAATATGTTCGTTATAAAGCGGAATTCGTTATATCGAGATGTTTTTTGCATTGTTTTAGTGCAGTACGGTCCAACTAAAAAATTCGTTATATCGAGAGATTCGTTATAAGCGAGTTCGTTATAAGTATAACGAGGTACGACCTGTATGATTTTAACGAACGGCATTTTGGACTCTGTTGTGGCAGGAAAACATCGTTTTAGACCATATTTCAGAAGGAAAACGTCCTTTCCAATCGAATAAAGAAAAGATGTAATTGTAAGGTAATTCTGACATGGAAGACTGCAGGCTCGGGAACAGGCAGAGGATGCAGCATGGGCACAGGTGTACCATGGGCAAGGGATTAAAAATTCTGATTTTAACTATTTCCACAGGTATTTCAAGTAATTATTTATTCCACATTGAAGACAATACTGGCAAGATGGTATTAACCAATTTAGCAGTGTCGATTAACATAGTATCAACATGTGTGGCAAATATGTCTGATAATTGTTTCTTATACACTACTGTCGGAAGTTGTCGATTTATTATTTCACTATCGATCACATTGGCTACTGCATCATTCACTGCCCATACAATGGCCATTGGAACTTTAACTTTAGTCAAATCGTATGCTTTTGGAGTCACCTGAATAAAATATTGAGTAAATAAAACCATTAGAAATTATTTTGCATAAAACTTTTATCACCACAGAACAAACCTGATTGTAATTTTCGATGTTCATTTTTTCACCATAATTATAACCACCTAGTCTAGTGATATAAAATGGAATATAAGTGATAATATTAGTAGCACCCGAAAATAAATTTGTACAAGAATATTCGAATACTTGAAACCAATGAAGAAGAGTGGGTTCAGGGTATGTGTGGAAAAAATGAACTGCAAATGTTGGCATTCGAGTCTGTAGATAATGAAAGAAATTAATACTTAAAATCACCTTACATTACATTACACAAGAGACTTTGCACTTTCTCGTACTAGACTTTAAAACGAGATTTTATAAACGAAAAACTTTATAAAATCTCGTTTAATTTAATTTCGTAGTAAACTTTTCATGTGACAGGTTGCACATTGTCGACACGAAAATGAAAAAATTAGAAACAAACAAAAACATTTGGGGTATACAGGTGCTCTGTGGGTACTTGCCTGTGCCCTTGGGCTATCCTTCCATGCTCTTGGGGACCCATCTGTGCACTTACTGTTAGTGTACCGTGCTGTGCTCTTGGGATAACCATCAGTGTCTTTGGAGTACCCGTCTTTGGGGTACCCACTTGCCCTTTATGCACCCTATTGTTGAATAATATTTTTCAATTGTTGAAAACTATTTTTCATTGTTGAATACTATTTTTCGATTGTTGAAACTTTTTTCGATTGTTGAGAACTATTTTTCGATTGTTAAAACTATTTTTAAACTATTTTTCAATTGTTAAAAACTAATTAGCAATTCAAAATGGCGGCGTGATTTGAGTGACTCGTGTTGGCGCACATGCGCAGTATCTATATCGATACGAAAAATATTGACCAAAATCTTTAAAAATCTCGTCCGAGACTATTTAAAACGAAATGTTATTTACGAAATATTTAAAAATATAACATTTTGTAATAAAAACTTTTCGTACGAGAAAGCGCAAAATCTCTATTACATTACATTACATTACATTACATTACATAAGATACATTATTACTTCATTTTATTACCTTATTAAACGAGTGCCCAGGATTGTACCCAACTGCAAACTCAACTAATTTGAGGCAAATAGGTGACGGGAATTCTGATGGACATAATTGCAAAAATAAGTCTTGTATGAAGTTTCGATCTGATAGAACAGAATATTCGAATAGATGCTTGAAAAGCGTGGGAAACTACAGTAGATGACATTGTTAGAATACCTTTCCACTACAAAATTGTCTTAATGTTGAACAGTAATGTTTTACTTACCGGAATATTATCAACGAAGAATTTTATCATCCTTAAAAATATTGAAGGAGAGTATTTGCCGGTGGTTACGGGAGATAATGCAACAAAACCTTTTAGCTATAAAAATAGAAGTAAAGTATCTTAAATATAGAGGATCATTTAAGTGTCTAATTTAGTTTTACTTTCATATTTAATTCAGGGTACATTGACAAAGATGCAAAAGTTGCACTTGAACCGAGGGAATGTCCAGCAGCCAAAATCTGATCAAATCCAGTCACATTTATAATGTAATTTATACTTGCTGGTATATCATAAGTGCTGTATTTATCCCATCTTAAATGTATTTATTTTATAGATGAAATATATGGTAATCGAGATAATTAACACATACATACCCCTTAATTTCTTTATCTTTGTTGTCTATTCTTTTCGCGTAACCAGTACCCCTGAAATTACCTAGCCATACATCATAGCCCTCATTTGCAAGAAGGAAACCTGAAATATTGATAGATCTGTCGTCACCTTTACACATTCGGATCGTACCTGTATGTAGTAAATGTACTACTGTACAATGAAATAATGGGTATGATTACAGTAAATCCTGTCATAACTGCGAGTCCAAAAATCCATGTCATGAGGCTCTCAATGTGTGGCAGCAGTGAGAAAATAGGTACAATTCCATTTTAAGCCCAATCATATGCTGTTCTGAGTCCTCTCTTCATGTGGATTCCAAAAATCTAGGTCACTGGGCTGATAAATGTGCGCAACAATGCAAAAATCGTTGTCAAAGTCACAAATATATCATCAGAACCGACCTCGTGATTGTGAGTCTAAAAATATACACCTTGTCTTCCAAAAATGTGCGCAATACCTAGAAAACCGCATTTTCCTGCATTATCCTTTGTTGGGTTAAATTCAAAATAGCGTCTTTTAGCAAAAATGGAGTTTTCAAGGTGTTGTGCACATTTTTGGAAGGCAGGATATAAATTTTCAGACTCGCCATGACGAGGTGCGGTTCTGATGATACCCTCAAAGTTCGATTTGGCTTTATGCATTAGCTATCTTCGACACCGATTTTCGCATTGTTACGCACATTTTGCAGCCCCATAATCTAGAGTTTTGGAATCCTTGTGGAGAGAAGATTTAGAAAACATCCAACAACATATAACTGGGCTTAAAGTGAAATTGTATCCGAAATAGCATTTTGAAACGGAGGAAGTATGCGAAAAGGATTTAACTGCTATTGCACCAAATAATGTATATTTTACCCCAACTTTCATCTCCGTTATTCACCCAACAACAGGAAGAAATAAATGTTCCGTGTAGTAAAAATATTGGAATTTTTTGTCCGGTTTTACTTTTTTTGCCCTTTGGTATTCTATGGTGTTATTGCATAACCATCCTCTGTAATAACTGTATGATTCTCAGCAGGATAACCATACAATTGGATTAATTGTGTCTGCCTACGTTAGTTTGATTAGTTTTTGTTGCAATTTAAGTGTATGGTTTTCAATACTCACAGTCTCTAATAAAGCTTCATTGGCTATCATTTGGTTAAATTTTGATTGAGTAGAAACTGGTGGTAGAAAGTAATCATAAAGAATTTTTGATACACTGTAGCCAAATAAACTGCAAGCAAAGCATAAAATGGCTAAAAAGAGGAGGCATTTTCCGATGCAACGCATATTCCTTTGATACTGTGTCGGAATAAGGAAAAATATGCTAAATATGGTGCGCTTAAGATTTATTTGCAAGATAAAAGGCCATAACCCAATCCATTCTCGAAGGCAATTGAGAACTTTGAAAATCGTCTGGTTTTTTTTATCAATTAGGACGTACTTCCTCGTCTAATATTCAAAACTTCCAACTTTGCAGCTGTGAATATTTATTGACGTACAAGTACATATTATTTTGTACCAGGCTAATATTATTGATTCTACTATAAAATCTACTCACTATTAAAAATTTGAGGTGTATTTAGGGTGTAAACGTTTGTCCCAAATTAACTACTGTTATTCGGTAGTGTAAACCTACACCTTGTGGTGTAAAGCTATACCTCGTGGTGCAAAGCTTAGAATGGCCAATCCTAGTCAAAACATTTGTCCCTTGCAGTGAGCAACATCTTTGACCAAAGTATTTCACGTGAAATAACCCCATTTGGAGAGTATTTTGGTCAACAATGCCGCTCACTGCAAGGGAGAATTTTTTTACCAGGAGTGCATTTCTAAATTTGCACCAGGAAAGTGTAGAATTTACACCGAATAACATTAGCCAATTTGGGATAACTGTTGTGGGGTGTAAGTTGCAAACTCCACCCCACAACAGTACGTACCTAATTCGGGACCAATTACACATCAGATTTTTAAGAGTGACTTCATGCAATCTTCTAGTTGCCAAAGCAAGTAATGGCGCGCGTATGATACAATACAAAGAATTTGACGTTATACAGATTTCTTTAATTAGCTGCCCCTGGGCTTTCCTGCTGTAATTTGTATCTAATTTTTTGTTGTTTGCATATCACAACCGTGTTAACTAGATCAGGCTACCATAAATCTCAGTAACCAGGTCGTTTGAAAATCAAGCCAGTTATTCTGGCTACGGAAACTAAATGTTTGAAAATTGAGCAGTCGGTTATTGACCGTGAGCAAACTCACCGAAATGAATTTAATTGAAATTCTTTTTCCATTTGGCTACTGTGAGAAAAATACCCTGTTATCCATTACATACAAAACTTCTAAAGGTTCTGTTTCAATTTTTTGAGAATAGTGTTGAAAATTTAGGAAAAATTGTTTCCTGAGTTCCATGTTCCATATTGTGGTCAATATATACGTAAGCAAACAAGTCGAAAAAAAAAATATTGCAAAATTCATTAGAATAATTGTTCATATCATTGACTTTTATTAGATTTACATTAATTCCACATAGACGTCAATACAGGTAGAATAGAATTGAATAATTCTTTAGGATTATCAAACAGAAAGTCAATATGCGAAGTCCTTAGCAGTAGTTTTTTGTACACTACATTGGAAAGCTGCCGATTTATAATTTCGACATCAATTGGATTTGAAAATCCATCATTTGCTGAATATAAAAGTGCCATTGGAATTTTAATTTTTGTCAAGTCATACTCTCTAGGAGTTGCCTAAATAAATTTTAAAATTGTAATCTCTTTCCTTGAAATATCACTGCTCTGCGTATCATAAGAAAAGAAATGTAACCTGATTATAATTATTCATATTTCCTTCTTTCCCATAGTCATGGCCAATCATTTTATTCATTTCAGCAATCTGCACGAGATAACATCACAACAATTTTATTGTATAGTGAATCATAATTTAGAAATTATACAGTACCTCTTTCCAATGGAGCAGAAAGCGATCAGGAAATGAATCAAAGCAATGTATAGCAAATATTGGCGATCTGGTCTAGAAGTTTACAAAATGTATAAATTCAAACAGTTTTAAATTACAAAAAAAATTATGTAAACTTTGTTCATAGAAGTAAATGGATTGTAGCCACTGGCTAATTGATGCAGCAGAAGGCATAACTGACTGTCAGCTCGACATAGTCGCAAAATGAAATTTTTTCTCACATTTTTATGGGGTAAATGAGCATCATTGTAAAAATATTCGAAAATTGTCTGAAAATTGTAATTTTTGAAATGTTGTGTACATTGAATCGACTGGTCAATTTTACCGGAATGTTATCATGTAAGTATTTTAATAACCTGAAAACCACCGAATTGGAATATTTGACATTACTTATAGGAGCCATTGCTACAAAGCCTTTTATCTGTAAAGTAATTTCAATAGATCAGTATAATCAGAGAATAAATGAGCAGACACAGTTTTTACCTTATTATTCAAATCATTATTTGTTGATAAAGATGCAAACATTGCAGTTGTACCCATGGAATGACCAATTGCTAAAATTTGCTCAAATCCAGTAATGTTTAGAATGTAATTTACAATCGTGGGAATTTCATAAGAACTTAATTTATCCCATCTTAAAATACAGAAATAATTTTATAAAATGTGAAACTTTAAAAATATATTGATAATTTTTACCCTATATATTTTTCATATTCATCTCCCTTATTCAAACTTCGCGTGTAAGAGTTTTCTCTGAAATTACCCATCCAAACATCATACCCTGCATCTGCAAGGAGAAACCCTGAAACATAGATTATGAAATAAATTAAATTCTTTTAATATTTGTCAACATTGCTCTTACCCCAACTCTCTTCTCCGTTGTCCACCCAAGTCGAAGAGCAAACAAATGCTCCATGCTGTAAATATACTGGAATTCCATTATGGGTTTTATTATTTTTACCTCTTGGTATTCTATGAAGTGTTATTTCAAAACCATCCTCAGTTACAACTGTGTGATTTTCAGCACAGTAACCATACAATTGAATCAAGTGTGTCTGCAGAAAGGATAAATAACCTTAATTCAATTAAGCAAAATATAAATTTGTGGGTATTAAACTCACTGTGTCCAATAAAGCTTCCTTAGCCATGATTTGGTTGGTTTGAGAAGTAGAAGAAATTGGCGCTAAAATTGCATCATACAGATATTTCCATCCACAGTTATAAAAAAAATAAACAAGAAACACAATACTAATTCGTATAAACAGCCTTTTAGTAGATTTCATATCGATTCCTAGGTTTCTGCTCGCTGCTGTGTGGAAGGCAAGAGTAAATAAACTGTAGTGAATGTTTTACTAAGTAGTTCATGGGCAGTATTAATGTAATCACTTTATCACGGGCGTGGGCAGAAAAGAGAAAACACTTGTATTTTAAAACAATGCTTTAAATATTTTAATGTCTGAATAACCAAGCAACATCAAAATTCGATTGCAGTTAATGGTGAATATACTGTAGTTGAGAAATAATCTCTCATTGAGCAAGAGTATAGTTTATTAATCAATTCTGATTCCACATGGATGATAATACAGGAAGAATAAAATCAACTATTTCCTTTGGTTTTTCAAATAAAAAATCTGCATGGGATGTCATCGCTCCTGGTAGTTGTTTCACATATACTACATTAGGAAGTTTCCGAAGTATTATTGCAGTGTCAATAACATTCGACAATGCGTCATTCACTGAGTAAATCAATGCTACTGGGATTTTTACTTTTTCCAAATCATATTCTACTGGAGTAGCCTAAAAAAAGAACAATTATTGATATAATTAATGAGCAATGTATTAATTATATACACAGCTTCGCATGTGGTAGGGTGATTGCGAATCCTCTTCATATCTCGAGGCTCAAAAACGTCAGCATTTCTCGCATTTCTCGCATTTCTCGCAAACGTACATCACCTTTGTGCACACTCACTGACAAATATGATATATGTTTGCGAGATATGCTATTTTTTCACTGTTGCACACATTTGCAAGCCTTGGGATCTGGATTTTCGGACTCACTGCATCTAGAGGATTCAAAATCACCTACCACTTTCGAAACGGTGAATAGTGCAATTACTTGGTTGTAATTTTCGATGTTTTTTTCTTTTGTACCGTAATCATGACCCATCCATTTCGGAATTGTCTCTAACTACAATAAATATATACATATATACATGTTGAAAAAACCCGGAAATTTTTCTTCCGGAACATTATGGGTTTCTTACATGATACCAATGGAAAAAAAATACGTCGGGAAATGTATCAAAACAATGCATTGCAAATATTGGTATTCTGGTCTAAAAATTATTGCAAAAATTAAAATAAGAGTTTGGAAAATAAGCTTTTTAAGGACTTACTTTATTTAATAAGCTTGTTGGATTGTAGCCAACAGTTAAGTCGTATAGTTTACGACAAAGTGATGATTCAATATCTGCTGGACATAATCGGAGTACAAAGTCATTTCGTAGACTTTTGTGGGGTAAATTATTGAAGTTGTAGAAATATTTAAAAACTGGCTGCAAGTTTTTAAAAATTTTAAATTAGTCATTTTGAAATCTTACGGTACGGTACCGTATTTTATTTATAAATTTTACTGGAATATAGTCAGCCAGAAATTTTAAATATCTTATAAATATAGTACTTGAATATCTGACACTTCTCAAAGGAGCTAATGCCACATAACCTTTTATCTGTGAAATAAAGAGGAAAAATATTGCAATTGCGATTACATAGACATTAATTAGGTCATACTTTGGTATTCATTTCATAATTTGTCGATAATGATCCAAACATTACAGTCGTAGCCATGGAATGACCAATTGCCAAAATTTGATCATGCCCAGTGACTTTTCTAATGTAATCTACAATTGCTGGTACTTCGTTATTGATCAATTTATCCCATCTTAAATGTAGATAAGTGTAATTACTAATTAGTAATTAGACATATTAGTGAGTTTGCGCAACGGAGTTCTTATAGTTATAAGAGTGTAGCGTTAAAGGCCCAGCACAAATGGGACCTTGCACTTGCACTTTTGCTTGAGCTTGCTGGGGACCTCCATCTTGTTTTACGCCTCAAATTTCCCGATCCTACTTATTTGATTTTTAAGCTTGCAATGTTCAAAACCCGGTGGTTCAAAATAAAGATGGAGGTCCTCAGCAAGCCTTATGCTTTACTCTTAAAAATCTGAGGTGTATTTGGTCCCGAATTTGGTACTGTTGTGGGGTGTAAGTTGCAACTTACACCACACAACAGTTATCCCAAATTGGCTACTGTTATTCGGTGTAAATTCTACACTTTCCTGGTGCAAGTTTACAAGTACAATCCCAATCCTGGTAAAAAGTTCTCCCTTGCAGTGAGCGGCATTGCTGACCAAAATACTCTCTAAGTGAGTTTATTTCATGTGAAATACTTTGGTCAAAGAATGTTGCTCACTGCAAGGGACAAATTTTTTGACCAGGATTGTCTATTCTAAGCTTTGCACCACGAGGTGTAGCTTTACACCACAAGGTGTAGGTTTACACCAAATAACAGTAGCCAATTTGGGACAAAAGTTTACATCCTAAGCACACCTCAAATTTTTTAGTGTGTGTAATGTTGGCTTTATAACTTTATAATCCTAGCTTTCTTGCACCATTTATAACTTGTAAGGGTAACCAATGTTCGGAATGGAGATTTTCCTTTATAAAGTTACGCTTAAGTAATAACCTGAAACTCTGGTTATCTGGCTTTTATAATCTTCTAATCCTGACAAAAGATAAATTCTTATGTCAAGCAGAAATGAATCAATTCTAACGTGTGAAACAACTGTAGCATTACTAAATCATTTCAAAAATTGATAAATTTCATCGAAACGCAATCGCTAACTACTTTTCCATTACCAAACATCACTTGATTAGTGATTAATTCCACGTGACATTTCTAAATCACCACAACATCAATAACCAATCCCACAGGGATCGATCAATTTATTGATAACAACAATAATAACCAGTAATTATCGATCCATCAAACAAACTCTGCATGAAATTTCCATTTACTGGAAAATAAATAAATAAATAAAAAATAATAAAGTTTTCATTTACTTTGACAAGGACAAAATCCTTTGCACACCATCCTGATGGACGCTTGATGAACGCAATTGTGGTAGTGAATTCGGCAGGGTGACGAGTATGTCTTGTTGTCCGAACCGCAAACAAAGGTGGGCTTCGCCACGGGGCACGTGGGACAACGAGGCTGCGACGGACGTCTTTCCAGAGACTCGGTTTCGTATTCGCTCATGTCGCTGTCGTCTATGTCGTCATCGTCGTCGTCGTCGTCGTCGTCATCGTCTTCGTCGTCGAGGTCGTCTTCTTCGTCGATTCCGTCGATATCGATGTGCGTCGACGGCGTCGGCAGGAGAACACCGCCTTTCCTGTGGGTGGAATTAACAGAATTTTTGGTTAATGGATTTGGTTCTGTTTTACGCGGGATTGAGTGTGTTTGGGGAAGGGGATTTATTGATGTTTGGGATTAATGCTGGTGTTGTGTAAGTGGTTGGTTTGTATAGATTGTTGTTCCCCATCTGGTGCAGACTCTTAGCTGCGCCATTGTAGCACGCCGTAGTGAGTGTAACCAAGGTTACGAATGTGTAAATAAACAAGATTACCGGTTTGTCTTCTCGTTTGGCTGTGTGGGTTTGAGCTTCCCAGCTCAGCAACATCATGGCAGGGAAGCCTATCTATTTGTTTATGTCCCATTATTAACGCCAAGGACATAACGGTGGCGCAGTCGACAGGATTCGAACCTGTGCGGGAATTTCCCATTGGAATTTGTTGTTGGTGTGTCGATTGGTTTGAGATTTCGGTGTAAAATGTGTAAATTAGTGTAAATTAACGTGAATTTGTGTTTGAAAAGTCGTTTAGAGCATGTGTAAATAGGTTTACAGTGGTGTGAGTGTCATGCAAATTTCCTGAAATGTTAGCATTTCAGATTGCCGTATCTGGCAAACTACGGTTACGAAAGTTGAAATTTTAGATTACGGTATTAGTAGGTTACGGTATGTAAACTTGTTGGTGTGGTGTGAATTTGTACCAACATTCATTAAATTGCAATATCACGGAAATCATTGCCATGCAAATGCTGAAACTCCAGATTTACATTAGGTCGTGCATACGAATGCCATTTTAGATGACCGAAGTTTCCCAAAATCTCAGTCTACCTATAGAATGATAGGCCTGTTTGTTTATGAACATAGTCCATAACCCACCACATTTGCTCGTATATACCCCTAGCTGCCACCAGGTGTCATTGCAAAGATTTTGCCAAATGCCAAATGCCAGTGTAAATGTAAGTGCAACTTCTATTGGCTGAACACATTGAACAGCTGCAAGTACCATTATCACTGACCATCGAGTGAGTGCGAATGAGTTTTGGGCTGTGCTGCATCTGCCGTTGTTTTACAAAGTACTTCAGCTTGCGTTACGTCTAGTATGAATTGATGTGGGAATGTAAGCTTAACTTTACCCTTTAGACAACGTTTGTCCATTAAAATAAACACCATAAAATGAAATGATTGTGTAAGAAAATTGGTATGATACAACTCTTAACTATTCCTATCTAAACAAGAATCACATTTGAATCAACTGCGGATTTTATTACTTCCCCCACACTGCATCATGAATTCAAATGAAAGAAACCTCCATTTTACGCCTCATTTACGCATAATTTTCAAATTCCAGTTCACTTGTGCAAAAGGCACATCCGGAAAACAAAAGAATGCACACGTGCCTTGAACGGGCGAATAATGTAGCAATGCATTTTTTGTGTTCTGGACTTACAAATGGACTACATCATCATCAGTAAGAACAGAAATGTTTGTGGAATGTATTCACTTCAAACTAATTAACAAGCTCTGTAAGCTTAAGTGTTTTTACAGTGTGTCATTAACAGCCATTAATAAATACAGAATTCTTCCTCGCTTTAGTAACATACCGGTATACAATTAACGCAGAAGTCACCGAGTATTTTGAATTCGGCCTTGAAATTCAACTTTTTCTCGTATTTAAAGTAATAATCCACCAAACATCCAAAAAATCCCATTTTCCGTCCTTCCACAAGTGTACTGGAATCACAACACACCCCTTCACAAGTATACGGGAAACAGAACACACCCCTTCACAAGTGTACTGGAAACAGAACACACCTCTCCATCCCTTCCGTCACCCAATTTCGTGACACATTCCACTCCTCATAACACCAAAAAACCCAGAAAACTGTACTTACAAAAAACATTTTCCCACATTTCCCTACATTCCATCATTTTTTTTGCCCTACATATCGATCCAGCACCTGTAACCACCTGTAGACATACAAGTACACGTGGTCGACTGAGTGCATCATTCTTCAACCGGGAGTAAATTCAGCAAAAGTGGGTTCAGATGAAGTGTAAAAACTCCATAGGGTTAATAGTTGCCTAATAAATAGCAGCTAATGTAGCAGTTTTTCATTCTCTCTCTGTTTTCTCTTATGTAATTTTAGCAAATCTCCCAGCAGATGAAGAGATGGGGCTTTGGTGATGATGGTGTACGCAGGAGAAGCAAGCAGCAGGCAGTTGGGCAGTAGAGCGCCGTAATCGGCTTTGTACTTCCATCCGAGCAGATACTGTTGCAAGATATTGCTACAATAGTAATAAACATTTGTTGCGAGACAAGTATGGCTGTAGCAGACGGAAATGGAGGAAAATTCAATTGCCTAGACGGTTCGCTTATGGTTGGTCCATCAACGAAGAGCAAGGAAAACAAAGGTCAGTATACGGGATTGTTTTTTCTTTGTTCTGGCTTTTTTTTATTGTTGTTATTATTTTTTTTTAAATTTGATAATTGTTTTTTAAAAATGGGAAAATTTGATTTAGTTTGGTTAATAATCTTGTTGTAATGAAATGAATGCGAACATATTCGACTGGTAGCGAATATGTCACCAGATGGCATGCAACGTCCTTGGGATGTCCATATTAGGTCCTTAAATCCCAAAGACATCCATAAGGCCCTTTGGCTTTCCATAGGATGTCCTAAGGATGTCCTAAAAATTCAAAATTAATCTCTTGAAATTGGGACGTCTTTAGGACATCCATAGGATATCCTCAAAATCCAAATTAATCGCATGTGAAATTAGAACACCCTAGTCCTTGGGATGTCTTTACCGGTATACTGAGGACCTTATTTGGGCAAAAAAAATGGCATGTTTGGGATAAAATCCGGACGTTCCTGATATCCGAAGAGGACGTCCACCGGATGTCCAGTGCTATCTGGGTTCAGTTTTAAAGGGTTTTGCACAGTCATTGTTAAAGAAAATTGTCCGTTGTAGCATTGACCAAAATACTCATCCAGTTTACTGTACATGGATAAGTCTATTTCTTTGAGGTTAGGGGTGGCATATTCACAATAGTAGTGTTAGGCATATTTGATTGATTATTTAAATGTTTAATTGTTTTGATTGCGTATTAGTTTTATTGTTAATTATTATTGTTATGACTTATGATCAAAGGAATGTAATGTGCTGAGTCGTTATTCTTACTCGGGGCCATGCCGATCGTCTCTGTATCATTCCAATTTTAGTATATGTATTGCCGAAGTGATTTGGCGCTGGACTGTCTGAGCGCCAGTGCCTGACGCCCTCCGGCAAAAAGTTTTGAGATCGATCATGTCCATCCACGTATTTTTTTAAAGCCACTATTTTTTAAAAAAAGTTTGTCTTTCTGCATACTTTTGTACGAATAGCATAGCCACAAGTATGGGATTCATAACGATCACTTCGTCTCGTCACATCTCGCGGCAGTGCGAAACTGCGAGATTTGCGAATAACATCCTTGAAATTTGCGTGATTTACAAAATGCGAATGCAGCTGTTTCTGCATTGTGAAGAGTCAGTTAGAACACAAAGTGTGAACTTAGCTTTAAAGTTGTTAATATACTGTTCATGAAATGTTTGGAATTTATACCTGTTATATGATCGAATGTGTGGCTGGAAGACCCTGGTTTTGAAGTAGCCGACGGATTTAGTGTGTGCTTTTCATCAGCGGGACTGTATGGCTCTAAAAAAATGAAAGCAAATCATTTATTTTTAAATACTGATCATGAAGTGATAATTTTTAGGATTCATACAGGGTGAAGCAGAAATTACCAATTTATTGATGAATATCGTAAATCCTCTAGTTGTGCGCCGGTCTCTATTTAACCGCTGGGGAAATTCTATTTTTGCAGCTAGTGCACGGTCTCCATTATAACGTGGAGCAATAAAATAGACCCTGACATAAGAATGACTTCTGGGTAATTCAGGACTTTCCCAAAACTGCAACTCGACATAGCAAGGTCGAAAGAATAATAAGGTTAAACCGTCCGGCGAAAAACGGAAGTAAGGACCGACTTGCATGCATACCGATGCGCAGTGACACCGTCCTCTTGTGACGTTTATCTCTCAAGATCCGTCCTCGTGTGACGTTTATCTCTCAAGATCAGCATCTTGTGACGTTTGGATCTCAAGATCATAACCTCTTGTGACGTTTCATCTCATTAAATTTCAGCCAATCCCAGCGCACTTTGGGATGGTTTAACCTTATTATTCTTTCGACGTTGTCGATATGGGATTCATAACGATCACTTCGTCTCGTCACATCTCGCGGCAGTGCGAAACTGCGAGATTTGCGAATAACATCCTTG
>JAQFZO010001244.1:0-16848 GCA_034695885.1 Geophilus flavus
TCTACTATCTAGGCAGAACTTTATTCCTGTTTTTCTCAAAAATAATCCATATTAAGAATAGGAAGTAACATCATTTTAGACTAAATTTGGGATGCTCTACAACTTTCTAATTGGAACTTTTGCTGGAGGTCGGCCCATTGAGATAGTAAATGAAAAGTGCATCGTTGAATGTTCGACGAAAAATTTGGCAACGCTATTGGTTTCAGCATGCATACTTTGCTGTTTGGTTTTCAGATACAGTGATAATTTATTGGTTTATTTTAAAGTAAGCTCCCTCATTCCCATTCTTTCATATATCATGACATACAATTATTAGGTAATAACCAACTCTGTAACATGGTAACATTACTTAGTAACATGTAAACAATCGGATATCAATATAACATACTGTAACAGCTGCTTCATAAATTTTTATTGAAGGTGCATTCAATCTTGAGAAGTCAATTTTACTTGTACTGAATGCCCATACATGCTGGTAATGAAAATTGTGTATAGTATCATGTTTTGCCACTAGGTGAAACCCCTACATCAACAAATGATAATATAACACTGACTTCAATGAGTCTTTCATAATTAAGTGAACAAATTATAATTTTTATGACAGGTGCTTCCCCTAGTGGCAAAACATAAAACTACTCACAATTTCAATTGACAGCATGCAATGGGCATTGTTTTTGAACATGACTACTTAAATGGCTTCTAATTTAGAAAACGCTTCCAATCAAAGGCAGTCACAACTCTTGAGTGTGGCACGTGCGTAAAGCAAACTCATGTTGGATATTGATGATCAGAAGTGGTGAAAAAAATCCAAAAAGTGTTTAAAACTTAAGACACTTTAATGTGATTACCCTATGTGCTGTCAACTTTGTCATTGTCAGCCATTACAATAGAAGGAAAATAAAATGCCACTAAATGGCAGTAGCTATTAAAAATCTACAGAAGTCTCTAGGTAACATACACTAATACAAATTCTTTGTACATTACAATAATGCACACGTTTCAAAATCACTTCGAGTTCTTTCGTATTTGCTGTTCGTTACGAAATGCGAAGCTAGTAGTGCGCTACTTATGTAGCTAAAGTAGCCCAAAACTAGCGGCGCTACTTTAGCAATTCCTAACAATTATTTTGAACAACAATCTGATTGTTGTTCAAAACAATTTGTAACAATAACAATCTTCTAGAACTTTAGCATAGTGGAGTCATAGCATAAGTGACTTTTACGTGTCAAGTAGCATGGAGTAGCGGAAAACTAGCGCCAAGATATGCAAAAGTAGCAGTATCGCTGACAGTGCCACTACATTTGAAAGGAAGATAGCAGTAGTAGCGCACTACTTTTTGGGGGTAGTGTGTGCAACACTGGTCCCAAAGCATGTGAGAGTTGATTATTCTCTCCTTATCCATGTTCTTGATACAAGCCTGCAATTTAGGCTTTTGGAGTTCCAGGGATGGTATCTTTTGCACCGAAGCCATCGATAACAAATGAAAGTAATGCATTAACAAGTGCACATAAACTTAATCTTATGAAACATCTTGATACGTTATAATTCCATCAATCGCTGATTGTTCCAGTAATCACTAATCAGGCTATAGTAACATCATTTTTTATTCCAATTTAGCATTATAGGCTTTTCGACGTTATTATGGCAACCAGTCATTCAGCACAGGGTTTTAACCAGTAAATTTTGAATAATCAAATCTTAACCAAATAGGGCATAACAATTGACTCCTCACAAAAGTACTCAAACTGCCCAATTCAACAATGGAGTTTCCATGGGTTTATATAAAACAAATTACTTGTTTCAAGCGGTTCAGCGACGAATTAGAACAGACTTATTGTAACAATTTGTTCACCAATGCTATGTTGAGAATAAAAAATTTATGAAATTTACTTCTTTGTAAACCATTCTTGTATCTTTAATCATTTAATCAATGAAAATGAAATAAATAAATAAATAAAAATTCAATTAATGCGAGTCTTACAACATTACTCGTTAATAACTCTGGTGTCATGATTTAATCGAGTAAATTTTTTTCCTCTCTTTTTCATCGGTTGACCTTGAAATTTACAAAACACACGTTCTGCTCGTTGACCTTGATCGCGTCCCCGCAATATTTACAATCCACCATTTTATCCATTCACGCTCGCCCACCATCCGCCTACAATAAATCACTTTCCGTTACAATAACTTTTCATAAACAATGACGTAATACACGCGACAAAAAAGCCTCGAGGGGAAACTTTTTTAAAAAAAATAAATAACTAAATTTTTTGATCACTTTTGGTCTAAATTTAATTTTTTGAATTTTGTCACCAGAGGGCGCCAATCAAATTTTAAAATGTGATGATAGGTTAAGGATTTTTAGTTGGTTTAGGTAAATTTGTGTTTTATTGTATTTATTTTACTGATATTTAATTTTTTTGAATTTTGTCACCAGGGGGCGCCACTAAAATTTTAAAGAGCAATGGTTAAAAATTTTGTATTTACTTTACACGAGTTTGTATATAATTTCTATTACTTAATCAAAAATTTAATTTTTTGAATTTTATCACTAGAGGGCGCCACTAAAATTATAATTTATGATGGATGAATATTGGGTTAACGATTTTTGGTTAGTTTTTTTTTTAATTTGTATTTTTTGATTGAAAATTTAATTTTTTTTTTGAATTTTGTCACCAGAGGGCGCCACAAATTAAAATTGTGATGATGGGGTTAACAATTTTCTATTACATTCCCAAAAAATCGCCAACTCCCTATTATTGTGGGTTTGCGTTATTTTATTTGTTCCTATCGTGTTGTTTGTGTTTCGTTTAATTGTGACTTCATCCTGTTATTTATGACTTTATGTCACGTCGTTCGTTATATAAGATTATTATAACGAGTTTCGATAACACCGGGTGTCTGATCCGGTGGAAAACCTCTAATAGCCTTCGCCTTCGCCTGCCCTTGAATTTTTTTTCATATTTCATTTAATTTTTTTCCTACATGATTTTTAGATCATCTGATCCCGACCGGTCATGACCACATTCAAAGCAGCAACAAAAGACTGTTAGGAAGGAAGTCAGGATGATTTTTTACAAAGTTATATTAATTCTACGACTCCACTATGACAAATGTTCTGGAAGACATGTTCTTAAAATTGTGCGACTCCATTTTTAAATTTTTAAATTTTCCGGAAGAAATAATCTTCCTTTAAAATTTCTAGAACTTTATTTGTTAGGTTATTCTTCTAAAGCGATCAGTTTGATGTAGTCATAAAGTGGAACATTCACAGTTTCACAATTTAAAAAAATGGTGGACATTAGTCCACCATTTTTCTCATTAAGAATTTAAACCGCGCATGAGCGTACACATGCGCAGAAATTCTCCCCATTCTGACCACACTCATCTTGGACGGCTGAGCTAACGCAACGTCAAATTAGCGTATGTAAACACGCTGTTATTCGTCAGTCAAATAATTCGGCTGTCGTAATATGCAAATTGCAGTGCAGAAGTCGCTTGAATAACGCCTCATACTACTCACTCGTTCCATTCTCCCTCAATACGAATAGACAGGTCGTAATATTACGACCATGTAAACATAGTGTTATACACTTATAACCATTTGATTATGGAGCTTGCACAACCCGTACTACATAAAAACTTACGACTTATATTATAGGCGATGTGATTCAGTCCCTTTTCGCGGCATTCCGCTTACTGAATCTAACCAGACTGCTGTCTAATTTGAATTATAATACAAATTTTACGAAAGTTACAAACAAATTGCCGAGATATTTTCTGAACCGGAAGGAATACAGTTACTGGTATTCATGATCAAGATCAAACACTTTATTTAATAATAATAATTAATAATTAAAAACAAATAAATAAATAAATAAATATTAAATTCAATTATTTTTATTTTTAATATACTATACTTATCCACTTTTTATAAACCAATAAAATATCTCGATTAATCAACCAAAAATTTTAATCAACCCCAATCCGTACTTCGAACACGAAAAACACCGATTTCCTTTTCGCTCTAAATTTTGATTGTGTAATTTCCACCTGGTGGTCACTATTTTTAACACCTTGTTTCCATGCAAGAAACAGAAAAACTTTAAAAACTTCAAAAACTATAAATCAATCCACCTGGTGGCCACACAAGACACAATTTTCTAACTTTTACACCTAGTGACAAAAGCCGAAAAGATAGTTGCTAAGATGATTTCATTTTCAATGACATTTCCACTCAATTTCTCTGCAATTATCCCTTAATCTAGTTCCATATCTAATCAAAAGCAAACAACCTGATTTGCTGATTACCCACGAGCCTTTTTTAAAAAGAAAATAAAACAATATTTCACTTATATTTGATTAAAAATTGTATTCGACAACCTCCTGGGATGTTTTTAATTTAGAAAATTCCTTCTATTCATTTTATAAGCCAAGATAAATAAGACTTGACTTGCCAAATGCTTATGCAACACTAATCCTCTGAGGTTCTGCTATTTACTAGTCAAGTTTCACTTTTTTATGCCTTTTTTCTAAAATTTTTAGGGTTTTCGGCTTTTTTTCGGTTTTTTTGTAGAAGTTTTAATTGTTTTGTTTTAGTTTTTTATTTTCTTTAATTTTATTTATTTTTTTAGTATTTAGTGTTTTGATTTCTAATTTTATTGTTTTTTCTAGATTTCTAGTTTTTGGTTTATTGTTTAATTTAGTTTTATTGTTTTTTTAGATTGTTTAGCTTTGTTGTTTTTGTTTATTGTTGTTGTTTTTTCTAGAATGTTTAGTTTTGATTGTTTAGTTTTAATGTTTTTTTTACAATTTCTAGTTTTTTGATTCATTGTTTACTTTTATTTTTTTATTTTTCTAGAATTTTTATCTTTTTTCTAGAATTTTTGGTTTATTGTTTTTTCTAGGATTTCTAGTTTTGGGTTTATTGTTTAGTTTCATTGTTTCATTTTCTAGAATGTTTAGCTTTGTTGTTTTTGTTTTTTTTTTAGAAATTCTAATTTTGTTTATTGTTGTTTTATTATTTTTTTCTAGAATGTTTTGTTTTGATTCTTAAATTTTTTTTTAGAATATCTAGTTTTTTGTTTCATTGTTTACTTTTATTGTTTTTTTTCTAGAAATTCTAGTTGTTTATTGTTGTTTTATTGTTTTTTTAGAATTTCTAGTTTTGTGTTTTGTTTTTCTAGAATTTTTGGTTTATTGTTTAGTTTAGTTTTATTGTTTTTTCTAGGATTTCTAGTTTTTGGTTTATTGTTTAGTTTCATTGTTTTATTTTCTAGAATGTTTAGCTTTGTTGTTTTTGTTTGTTTCTAGAAATTCTAGTTGTTTATTGTTGTTTTATTGTTTTTTTTTCTAGAATGTTTAGTTTTCATTGTTTAATTTTATTGTTTTATTAGAACTTCTAGTTAATTGTTTCATTGTTTACTTTCATTGTTTTATTTTTCTACAATTTTTAATCTTTATTGTTTTTCTAGAATTTCTAGTTTTTACTTAATTGTCATTTATTTGGTGTTTTGTTTTCTAGAATGTTCTATTCTTTATTTAGTTTTATTATTTTCTTTCTAGACATTTTATGTAAGCTTAGTTTTAATTTTTTTTCTTGAACTTTTTTTCATTTTTGTAATCAAATATTTAGACTCTACTAATTACATCATTTATGTTGATACTTTAGATGTCGTTATCTGGGTATTTTGATTATTTTGTGTTGATTTTAAGTCAAATTTGTATAATTTTTCGATTGTAAATATAAAAGTTGATCTTTTGAAACTTGATTAAAACTTACAAACCTGAAAATATTTAATTGACAAGTATTTTTACTAGAGATTCATGAATCTTGAATCTCCATACGAGTTTTCCAGGTTTTTCGCTTTATTTTTAACGAATCGAATTTGCGGAGGGTACCACATCGGCTTTAAATCTTTCACCGGTTATTTTTGATTCACTTTTGAGTCAGTCTGATTCAAATTTGACTTTGAATCTTTGAATCTTGAGTCATTTAAGACTGATTTTAACACGATTTTATGCTTTTGCGTCATTTAGTCATTTAGAATCTTTTTTGAGTCCCAATTTGAGTCGTTGATTCTCATTGATTCATGAAGAATCATGAATCTTTCACTGTTAACCAATATGGGGTCAATGTTGTCAGACTTGTATCGAATCGATACGATATTGTGTATATATAAATCAGCTAGCCAATATTGGCAAACCAGTATAATCTTGAAAATCCATTGTTTCGATGATTAAATCGAGGGTAAATCTGATAAATCACATCTTATTTAATGAAGTAATGACTTTATCCATCCACCATAATCACAGAAAAGCCGGTCAAAGTCCGGACTCTACCAACTGAACATGTTTAGCCATCAAAGTCACTTGTTAGGTCATTAGATTTATTATGTAATATAAAAATAAATCCATAAATCACCATAAATCAATTAAAATCTCAATTTTTTGTGTGATTTATACATAGATTTACAAAATTTTCATTGATTTACTATAATAAATCTCAAAAATCTCTTGATTTACATATATTTAAATACATAGGAAATTTATCTTTGTGATTTATGCAAAGATTTACCCAGATTTACATTGATTTGCACTAGTAAATCACATAAAATTCTTAATTTACCATCCAATTTTAATCCTAGAAAATTTATTTTTGTCATTTCTACAAAGATTTCCCAGATTTCCTCTGATTTACTACAGTAAATCTCACAAATCTCTTCCATCTATCCTCCTATTTGGACCCTAGAAAATTCATTTTTGTGATTTCTGCACAGATTTACCAGATTTCCCTTGATTTACTCTAGTAAATCACCCAAATCTCTTCATTGACCCTCATATTTGAACCCTAGAAAGTTTTTCTGGGGTTTGAAACTTGGAATTGGCACCAAACGTCAACCTTGTCCTTGATCATTTTTTTTTTTAATTTTTACATTTTTTATATTTAAAATTTTTATTTTCGGATTTAATTCATGTAAAAAACATCCGGAGGTTCGTTAACTCTTAATTCAGCTAACCACACCATAAAAGGGTGATTAACAAGTAGAAAATCAAGGAAAACATCGGAAAACGTAAATAAACATCGGATCAATCGGCCATTCGCATGCCGCCATTTTCATCAGCCGTTGATTCGTATTTTCGATTCCTTCGTCGATTTCCTCACAAAAACACTCGAATAAAATCGAAAAAAAAAAAATTTATATACATATAAAGTTATTTTTTTCAGTTTTTTTAATCATAAAAAAATTTATTTCTACAAAAAAAAAAAAAATTAAAAATTAAAATTTCGGTTCGATTCGTATTTTTTGTTTTTATCACACAGTGTGATCAAAAAGAGTAAAAAACGTCGAAAAATTACTAGATTGAATGTTTTTTCATGTAGATATGATATAAAATTCACTTTTCCAATATAAAATGAAATTTTCTTGCGTAATAAACGTGAACAATTCAAAAAATACGAAAAAAATTTGTTGGTCGATTCGTATTTTGGATTTTCTCATCGATTCTCGTCAAAAAACAACCCAAAAAGGTCAGGAATAAGAGTTTTGACTACCACACATAATATAATTGTATTTTCCTCATTTTCAAACACACATTTTTCCAACAGAAGATAAAAATAAAAAAATGAATAAAATTTATAAGTTCGTTTCATATTTTCCATTTTCAATCAATTCCCATAGAAAATGAATCAAAAAATGGACAAATTTGCAAAATCTCCACTAAATCCGACATTTCCGATGCCAATAAACATTTCCAAACACAAATAAATCCAAACTGTCATATAAAAATAAAAGAAATTGAGATAAATTCGCATTTTTTATTTAACGCCCCTAAAAACGATTTTTCACGTCACAAAAATTCCACACAAAATTAATCATAAACCACCCAAAAAAAGCTCAAAAGCCAAAATTCGACTTACTTGTTAGTCAGCGCAATTTTTACACACAGAAAACGCATTTTCCATGTTTTTGACACCAAAATTTGACATAAAATCCATAAAATAAACCACAAATTCACCAAAAATAAAACATACACTACAAAAAAAACACTCAAAACTCAAAATTCGACTAATTCAAACCAAACTCCGACCCTAAAAACGCATTTCCCAGGTTTTTACACAAAAATTCGACAAAAAATCAACAGCAACCCCCAAAAAAACATACATATTCAGCTCTAAAAATGCATTTTCCAGGTTTTTAATACCAAAAATCTAACAAAATCAACCACTAACCCACCAAAAAAACAAAAACTCGCATAATACGATCAAATTTCCACCCAAAAAATGCATTTTCCAAGTTTTTAACACCAAAAATCACCTACAACTCCACCAAAAATGCATTTTATACGTTTTTAACACCAAAAATCTCCATAAAATCAGGTAGAAATCCACCAAAAACCCCAAAATTCGACTTATTCCCGCCCCAAAACCGCATTTTCCAGGTATTCAACACTAAAAATTTGAAAGTTTTTCTTCCCTGAAATGTGATTAAACCTTTATTCTCGCCTTAATTCGTAGAGGTAGGTCAATTGTACGAGTGTTACGTGGACACGACTAAACCTATAATTATCGATAATTACTCGATTTCAAAGTCGACTCGCTGTTGTGTTATACAAAATACACAGCCACAGCCCCCGTAGTAGTGTCGATGAACTCAAACTGGGCTAGAAACCATTACCTACTAAAGTAGTAAACTACTATCATCATTACATTATAGCCCGACCGAATTACTAACGACTGACGACTTGTCTTCATTAAATCATCAATCAAAATAATCATCATTTTAAAAGATTAATTAATCTAATCGTGTTTTACAACTCAAATTTACCTTTTTTTCGCTTTTTGTTTGGTTATTTTGTGAATTTTTAATTTTTTTGTTTGGTTTTTAATGAATAATGAGTTTGAGGGTTTTATTTTTGGGTTTTTGGGTGGAATTTGTTTGGTGGGAGATTTTCTTGTTTTGTTTTTGAATTTTTGAATTTGTTTTGAATTTTTTTGAATTTTTTTTTTGGGATTTTTGATTTCATTATTTTTGAATTTCTTTTGAATTTTATTGCATTTTTGTTTATTGAATTTATTTTGATTTTTGAATTTCTTAATTTTAATTTTTATCTTGGTTTTTTATTAATTGAGTTTTGGGATTTTCTTCTTTTTTGAATTTTTTTAAAAATTTATTTCTATACGGTATTTTGTCCTTTTTGAATTTTTTGGTCTTGCATTTTTTTTGGGTTTGAGGATTTTGAAAATTTCTTGATTTTCAATTTTTTTTCAAAGTTTGATTTCATGAATTTTGTTCGAATTTTTTTTTCAAATTTTTAATTTTATTCCTTTTTGTGTCTTAGTTTTTCAATGCATTATTTTGAATTTATTTTCTTTCTATAACGAGTTTTTGTTTTAATATTGTTTATTATTAATTTTTTGTTTTTTTTAATTTTTAACCAAATTTTAAATTTTTTGAATTTATTTTCTTGGATTTTTGCAATTTTTGAATCTATTTTTTTTCTCTTTTTAATGATTTCTCTTTGATTTTTATTCATATTTTTAAATTTTGGAAATTTTGGTAATTCTTTTCTATGAATTTTGAATTTTTGAATTTTTTTTTTTTTTATTTGACTTTTTTGAAATATATTTCATTTTTTTCCTCTTTTTCTATGAATTTTTTAAAAATGTTCTTTGATGGGTTTTTGAGATTTTGTTTCTGTATTTTAGCCTATAAATAGAAAATTCAGGTTACTAGTGGGTTTTGTAAGGGAAATTATGTGTATTTTGGTATAAAATTTTGTTTTCAAGACTAAAATCACTTTGTTTTGTTAAAATTTAAAGTCATGAAGTTTCCGGATCCTAAAAATAACCGAAAACAACATAAAAGATGAATTTTTATTATTTTCCATTTTGGTTGTGCCAGTAGCGTCTTTTAGCTGGGAAAAATGAGAATTTATTGAAAAATTTAATTATAATAGAAGGAGTAAAATTAAATTCTTAGTTAAAATGCAAAATCATGAAATATTCGACTACGAAAAGACGAAAACATAATTATAATTATAATGAAAATTCAGCAAAAAATTTGAATTTTTATTTTGTTTTTCCATTTTGGTTGTGACTGACTGTGGGAAAATATTAAAATTGCATTTATTTGCTTAAAATGCAAAATTAATAACTTTTTGACTACGAAAACATAAAAATTAAATTTATTTTGTGCCAATTGTGTTTTAAACTAGAAGAAATGATAAAAATTTAATGATTTACTTTACAAGAATAGAATTAAAATCTATTAAAATTCAATTCACGAAGTTTTCGATTACCGAAGGCGAAAACAACATAAAATTTGAATTTTTATTTTATTTTTCCATTTTGGTTGTGCCAATAGTGGCTTTTAGTTGGAAAACATGAGAATTTATTCAAGGATTTAATTTTTAAAAAAATCAAACTATATTTATTTATTAAACATTCAAAATCACGAATTTTTCGATAACCGAGCATCAAAATTTGAATTTTTCATTTGTTTTTTCTATTTTGGTTGTGCCAGTAGTGTCTTTTCAATGGGAAAATTATAAAACTCAATCACTTTATTTAGAAGAATAAACTTGAATTTATTTGCTCAAAATTCAAAATTACGGAGTATGAGATTTTCGGTTACCAAAAACAACAAACTGAATATTCATTTTGGTTGCACCAGTAGTGCCTTATCTAAATTTTACAAAAATTTAATTCAAAATAGTTAAATCACATTTCTTTAATTAAAATTTAAAATCATTAAGTTTTTGATCAACCGAAAACACCAAAACATAAAATTTGAATTTTTCAATTATTTTCAGTTTTTTTCCATTTTGGTTGTACCAGTAGTGTCTCTTAGCTTTAAAAACATAAGTATTTACTCATTAATTTAATTTAAAACAATAAAATCAAATTTATTTAATCAAAATCCAAAATCATTAAGTTTACGATCAACCGAAAACATCGAAATCTGAATTTTTTATTTGTTTTTTTCCATTTTGGTTATGCCAATAGTATCTTGCTATCTTTTAGCTATGAAAAATGATATGAATTTATTCAATAATTTAATTTAAAACAATAAAACCAAATTTATTTAATCAAAATCCAAAATCATTCAGTTTTCGATCAACGAAAAACACGAAAACAACATAAAATATAAATTTCTCATTTTTTTCTATTTATTTTTTTCATTTTGGTTGTGCCAGTGGTGTCTATTTTGCCTCATGGCATTTCACCGGGTAGTTCCCGGTGTTATCGATATGACATTTCATATTGCATCAGATTGTTTGTCATTTTAAAATCTATTTAATAATATATATATAATATAAAAATTATTATTTTGAGGTTTATTTTGTTTAATTTTAGTATTTTTACCCCCAACTGTGTAGTGGAATGAAATTTAGTTATTTAAAATTGTATATAAATAAACAGAAATAATTATATAATTGCACAAAAGGCATAAATCGACCTTGACATGTTGATGTAATTATAGTTTTAAGGGGAAAACACAATCAACTTCTACAATTAGTAGACTGCATGGCACCTGATAAACACTCAACAATTTATACATTTTTGTGTAGGATATATTATTTTTTTACTCATTAAATACAATGGAATTGTAGAAAAAGACAAAATTTGGATTAGTTTTCTGAAAATTTTGAAATTTTCAAAATTTTCAACCAAAATTCAAACATTGGGTTCATGAAATTTTAATTTTTTCAGTTTTTTTCATTTTTTCCATTGTTTTTGAGGAAAATTAAGGGGAAATTAGAAAAATAAATTTTTCAGAAAATTTTTTTTTTTTAGTATTTTATGGGGAAATAAATGTAAAATTCACCAAAAATGAAATTTGTAAGATTTTTAATTCCAAAATTAAATATAAAATTAGTTAAAATTTGAAATTGTCACCTAAAATAATAAAAAATTCAAAATTTTCACTAAAAACACATCAAAATCTCAATACTTTGAATAATAAATAGCAAAATATAGACATTATCAACAATTTGCACCAATTTTCAACCAATTTTTAGGAAATTTGCACCAATTTTACTTTACAACATCAAAAGTTAATTATTCTCACCAAAATACAAAATAAACTTTTTCACCAAATTTCACTTCTAAAAAACAGCAAAATCCCAACACTGACCCCAACAATACAAAATATAACCATAAAAACATCAAAATCTCAAAATACTCACCAGTAAACAGGAAAATCTTTATATTTTCAACCAAATTTCTACCAATTTCGCCCAAAAATTAAAATGTCACCAGAACACAGCAAAATGTAAACATTTTCACAAATTTCCAGCAATTTCAACCAATTTCATCCAAATTCCCACAATTTCACTAAAAAAAACCACCAAACCTCAACATTATCAACAATTTCCACCAATTTCACTGAAAAAGGATCAAAATCTCAACATACTCACCAATAAACAGCAAAATCAAATTTTTACAAATTTCCATCAATTTTGACCAAATTTTCACCAATTTCCCTTATAAACATGAAAATCTTACCAGTATACACCAAAATCTCCACATTTTCACCAAATTTCAACAACACTTTCTTCAAAAACATCAAAATCTCCACATACTCACCAATAAACACAAAAATCTCAACATATTTCACAAATATTCACCAAATTTCCCTCAAAAACAGAAAAATGCCTAACTCAAGTAACCAGCAAAATCTCACCAAGTTTCAACAAATTTTCGACCAATTTTCACTCCAAAAACATCAAAATCTCATCATATTCACCAATTAGCACCAAAATTGCATCATACTCACCTGTAACCACCAAAAACCTCAACATTTTCACAAATTTTCAACCAATTTCCACCAATTTTACACCAATAAACAACAAACTCAACAATCTTCATCAATTTTCACCAAATTTCACTTCAATACTCACCAATAAGCACGAAAAACTCAACATTTTAACAAATTTTCACACAATTTCCCTCAATTCATCAATTTTCACCAAATTTCACTCCAAAATCATCAAAATCTCAACTTACTCACCAATTTCACTCCAATAAACAACAAAATCTTAACATTTGCACAAAATTTCACCAATTTCACACCAATAAACATTAAAATCTCAACAATCTTCATCAATTTTCACCAAATTTCACTCCAAAATCATCAAAATCTCAACATACTCACCAATTTCATTCCAATAAACAACAAAATCTCATCATTTTCACCAATTTTCACCCAATTCCCACCAATAAACAACAAAAATCTCAACATTTTCACCAATTTTCACAAATTTTCACCCAATTCTTCCCCAATTTCTTACCTTTAACCCAAGGATTCGGCGGATCCAGGTACCCAGTAACAAGCGAATCATCAGCAGGAAAATTCCTAAAAAAAAATCAAAACAAAACAAAATCAACCAAACAAACCAAACATCAAAAAAAAAAACCAAAATCAAAACCTACACTCTTCTCGTGACCTTTTCTCCTATTTTCGCCTCACCCATCGGCATCGTAACGGGACTCTTAATAGCCGAACGTAAATTCTCCCTCAAAAAACTTTCACTAGTCATCGTTTTTTCTTCTTCGTCAACTCACCACTTCAAAAATTCAAAATTTCCAAATTTTTCAATTTTTCACATTTAAAAAAAAAATTCAAAATAAATTCAAAAAAACCAAAAAAAATGAAAAAAAATGGGTAAAAATTATCCAAGTTGCATTTTCGAATGAATAAAAGGTTTTTATCCAGCCATAACCACTGGCTGAGTCGATACAGTGTCTGCCATCTTGGCACCGACGACCGCCAAAACCAAATCGCGCACCATAGTTTGTGTTTTTTCACCAAAATTGTATCCAAATTTCACAGTTTTGCGCCTCTGGTGAGGGTTTGCTTAATTTCGTTCATGGTTTGGACGTTTTCGGCGAGTGTCGACGAGGTTTTGTTGGGTGTTCTGTCGGTTTTGATGAGTGTAGGCGATGTTTTGCGGTTGTAGTCGGAGTTTTGGCTTGTGTCTGTGCTGTGGCGAACGGGAGTGGGAAGGAAATGAGCGAATGGTGGAAGGGAAAGGCAGGTGCGATGCGCAGTGGGTCGTGGTTGGTGAATGGGACGAGCGTCATCTAGGGGCGGTCGATGGAATCAATATAATGAATGGATTTGTGGATTTGTGGGGTTTGATTCTGGGAAATGCGTTTTTGGTTTTTTTTAAGGGGAGTTTTGGGGTTTTAAGTTTTTTTTTTAGGGGTTTTGAGTTTTTTTTAGGGGTTTTACTATGGGTTTTTAGGTTAATTTGCATTTTTTTTTGGTTTTTTTTAAGGATGTGTGTGGGATAAATGTTTGGAAAATTAAATAATTGAGTTTGGTTTGTGTTTTTTTTGGGGGAAATCAAAATATATTTTTGAAAACCATTAGAGAGTAAATTAAAATAAATCTTTTAATCAGAGTAAATCTTTGCAAATCAAATTAAATCTTTGAAAATCTGTAAACATCTGAGTAGGCTAAATCTTTGAAAAATCTGCAAAAATCTGAGTAAATCTTTGAAAAATCTGTAAAAATCTGAGTAAATCTTTGTAAATCAAATTTAATCTTTGAAAAATCTATGAAATTCAGAGTAATAACTTTGTAAACCTAAATAAACATTTGAAATATCTGTAAAAATCCTAAAAAATCGCCGATATCTTTGAATAAAAAATAAACAAAAATAATTCCAATAACGACCACCAGACATCGCCACTGCATAATGCCGCCCTCCACTTGGAACTCGACTGGGGAAGTAAACTGCGTACTCGAGCCCAAGAGCCAAGAAACCAACCTCCTTGAACCAACCATCGGTTGTCAACACCGTTTAAAGTTGTTTTGAGGTATGTGGAGTGATACATTTTTATTTTATGTGAATCTTTTGTTGTTTTAATGAGTTTTATTTAAGTTTAAAATATCGATACATGTATTTTAGTAGTATGTAGCAAAAATGGATACCATAGTCATTAATTTATTTTTCTATTTTGTTAAGCTTAATTACCATACAAAAAAACATTTAACTCATTTTAAATAAATTTTTACATAAAATAAACAAAAAAAGTGATTTATTACTAGGTAACAAAATGTAAGATCAATTTTTCGTAAGGACTGTGTATTTAACCCTTAGAGCCCTGAGCTTTTTTCCGACGTATCGGACCATGGTGTGACAAATGTCACACTTTTTAAATACTCTATTTACCATGGTTACCATGGTTACGCCTAGGTGCATAGTCATACCGTCAGTAGTCGCCACTTGTAACTCATTGTTCTTTTGGTCAGTGGATTTCTAAAGGCACTCGTACTTGAGGCCAATTTGCTGTAAAAACAACAAATAATTAAGCTGGGAATTTTAAGGGGCAGCTTTTTCAACCTTATATAACTTTTTTATTATATGATGAATCGAAATAAAATTAATGCTATAAATGCAAGTCCCCATTCTTAACAGCTATTGTAAATTTCAGAATTTTTAAAACATATTTTCATTCAACTTTTATTTTTCAAAGTGGTACATGTGACAATTGTCACATTGATAAGGCTCTAAGGGTTAAACCAAACATTTCTATCTATTGCAGATTGAACAATAACAGAAGTGTTTCCTCGAGTTACGGTAAAAGAAAAATGCCACCAGCAAAGAAATCTGTAAAATCGTTGAAAGAACTGTGCTGTGATAAAATATCCAACGACTACGACACCGACACCGTGAAACAACAACTACCGCTCCTTCCCAGACATTTGATCAACGAAATCTACGAATGTAGACTACAGGAAGACCACAACGACCCGAATTTAGACATGGACACGTTCGTCATTCCCGAGATGAGAATTTTGAAAAATGTTAATAGATTCCTTCACGGTGGCGTCACCCTGAACAACTTACTCGACCGCGTAGGAAATGTCTGCACAAACCTGTCCAGTTTAAACTTGTGTAGAATCGATGTGTCGACCGAGTGTATGATCAATTTAGTGAGCTGACTGCCCAACATTCGGTCCCTCAAATTGCAAGAAAACGAATGGGTCACCGACAACTTCTTGGCGACGATTGGAACTTGTTGCCGTCGATTGCAACTTCTTGACCTATCTTCGTGCTTGAACGTCACAGACCGAGGAATTGTCTCGTTATGCAAAAACAGCGACACGCAAATCGAATCGTTAAATTTAAATGATACCAAGAAGATAACGATGGAAGGATATTTTCACGCTTTGCAGCATTTACCCAAATTAAAACAATTCTGTCATGACAATTGCCATGGGCATCTTCTCAAACTAGTCCAACGTCACATCACGTCGAGCGGGTCTTCACCGACTTACCGGCTAGAGAGCTTAATATTTATCCAAGACAACGCCGACGACGTAAGTTTTGACGTGAGAACGGTGTTTCCTGGCTTGCGTAGCCTGATCATCTTATGTGACGATTTATTTATGGGCCGTCGTATTTTCAGAAATTTGATGGAAACTTTGAGCGAACTTTGTTTAGATTTTTTACATACCGGTAATATCGATTTGGCCCGCATCGCCGTTTGTTGTCCGGTTTTGGAGTGTTTGGAACTCTATAATTGTGTGGACGTGTCGATGGAATTTAATGACGGCGTCGTCAAATTCGAACGTTTGACGAAATTATCGTTCCATTACATCAAAATCACGACTGCCGTGTGTTTGAAGATGTTCGAAAAATCACGTCGCTTGCAGACACTCGAGATTTTAGGCTGCGATTGTGACTCGGACTTGGTCGCCTCGATTCTGGATAATAATTTGCTGCTGCAACTGACTGTTTTACATCTCTGGCAGTGCGATTGGGTGACTGTCGAGTCTTTACTCCGCTTGATCGAATCAGATGTTCAATTAAACACGCTAGAAATTAAAA
>JAQFZO010001245.1:0-16848 GCA_034695885.1 Geophilus flavus
TTGTAACAAAACAGTTCATTTGACTTAATATGGTCCCAAACTGTGGTTGGCAGGTGCGTGCCTTCCCCTTGTTAGTACTGTAGCTTTACTGCACAGCATCATTGCAGTGCAAATGCAAAACACTTGACCTTTTCTACATTTCCGGAAGGGCAGATTTCGTTACCGAGGGTTTGCTTTGCTGATTCAAGCAACAACTGAACTAGAAAGCTTCTATACAAAATAAGACTTTGTAAAATTTAATTTAAAGTCAAACATATGTATCTTACTTTAAGCTGGACCATAAATAATAAATATATTTTTTCAGATTCATAAAAATAAGTTAAAAGATCGTTTTTATTAAAGTAATTAGTCAAATTTCAGTGAGATTAAACGATTAAAGTTTGTCACTATATTAATGCCAGCTAATACCAATAGTGCGTGATTGAATTATCGCGATTATTCATCCGTGTACAAGAGGTATTCGAGGATGGATTATGTCACACGAGTCGGCAGAAAAATTATCTCAGTAATTGAATTTCATGAAGCACCCACCTGATAGGCTGCTTCGATCAACAAACTACTGAATAAGAGAGAGAACCGGCTTACTGCTCCAAGTTGTGCAGCAAAGCCCAAGAAGGCAACTTAATTAGGACTAGACAGTTCGCCACACTTAATATTTTTAATTTTTTTATCGGATTAAAGCCAGAAGCCTGCCCGAATAAGCTGTATCCAACGTAAAAATGAAAATATTTATTCCGTCTTTTTTGGTTCGAAAAAAAAAAATCATCATAATTTCTCCACAAACATTTTTCCCCTTCGAAAAAGTTCAAAATCGAGTTATTCGAAAATAAAAAAAAATATATTGGCAGCTTTAATGCTACAAAACATAAAATACAATCCATTTTGCATAAACTCAAGCACTTCTACAGAAATCCGTCCTATCTGCAATTCAAATAGACTCAAGCCAAGCCAAAAGAGAATCGACAACTGTCAATTGGACTGAACTTCCCACTCCCATCATTATGCCGCTTGCTACAAGACAATCGAGCGGAATACCGCATCCCCTTGGACTTGTCAAGCCTAAAATGAAAAGCACAGTTTTCGAATTATGATCTCCGAATACACACAAGTCACGTAAAACTCCCCGAACAAAAGGGGAAAAAATGTAATCACGTTTTCAAATGAGTCTTCTCTTTCCCTCTCCCCAACCCTACCCCTTTTATCTCTTCCTTCCTTCCTTTTTCTATTTTCTGCACAGGCATTTAATTAATTTGATCCAGTGAAAAAAAACTCGCCTCCCCTTTAAGCCTATCTATATCTATCTTAAGCTTACATAAAAACTGCAACACGGCACCACAAAAAGCAACTTTTCTCTTTCGACATTAACTCAACTCACGATCTTTAAGCTCTCGGATATACCAAAAGCAAAAAAAAATATTTCCTAAAACATTAATATCTCGTACTTAAACCTTTCAGACAAATCAAATCGAAAGCAAATTGAAGCAGAGTAATATTTTGATGTATTTCCACATTTATTTTATACCTAATAAACTTTTTCCCGTTCTTATGAGAAATAAATATACGATACAATGATGGAAAATCAAGATACCCTAACGTCCATCAACTAGAATTAACTTCCGGACAAAAGACGATGCCATCCTGCTCATCTAGAAGGGCCTGATAGAAGAACAAATCGGAAATTAAATTTCTCCAAACAAGGTCTAATGTGATAAACAAAAAAATGGATGATTGCTTTTTGCTCTTTCGGGTCCCCATGGTCATAGATAGCTAAGCTAAACCCTATTCCAAGTAATGACCCATATCAGGACAATGCACACGGCAAAAGATGTGAGGGTACTGACCACACATCAGGTCGCGTGGACGCGTGAAATTAGTTTGTGATAACGAATGAATAAATCTCCACAACGACCCAAGGGTTAAAGGTCCTCCAGGGCACACCAAAGATTGTCATCCGGGCGCCAAATTGACACAAGGGAAGGATGGATGTATGGCAGTTTTAAGATGAAAAAAAAAATTGTTAAAAAAATATATATTAAAAAAAAAAGTTTAATATAGTTTGGTAAACTCATAAATTGTGTATACGTACTTGTAGGTGTGGAATGGATATCGTAAAAATAAATTTCAAGTCGTTAACTGTAACTATTGTTTGCAAAGCTTTAAAACAAACCTCAATTTCCATTGCCTGTGTGATTGCGAGTAAAGATTAATGGCAATGCCACTGCTCCGCAAACAGGAAAAGGAACAAAAACTTGTTTTTGCTAAGAGACCCTTTCTCTCTCGCTCTCTTCCTTCCAAATCACTTTTTTTCTTAACTCGATGTATCTCAATTCATTACAGGTTAAAGAATTAGAAATTTGATAAAGTGCATTTTCTTAAAACTGAGGTTCGAATGGGAGTTTAAGGGCTGAAACATGCGTTGCACCTTTATGAAAAAAAATTAAATTTATTGCGCAATGGCTGCCAGCATAAACAAATCTGCAGTCTGGTAATCATTTGTGTTTATAGTCCTTAAATGACTAGCAGATGTTTCTAAATACTTCAGAATTCTCATAAGTTGGTTGATAATCTAAATATAGAAAATAAATAAGCAGAAACAAAACGCCAATTACGTGATTTACTGTCGAAACATCGACGACAATAATCGATAATCTAAAAATATATAAATTTTAACTCGTTCGGACATTTGCATTTGCAAGCAATTGCCAAATTTCGTGAAATTTTTTTTATCCGTTTTTATTTTAACCTAAACTTCGACAAACTAAATGAACCGAAACCTTTAAAAGAAAAAATTCATTCGACAAATCACGTATAATATGTACATCTATTCCATTTCCCCCACCTTCTTTCCCTTCTTCATTTTATTAAAGTGGTGTGCAAACCGAATGCATTTAAATAGCATAGTAGCTATGCGTGAGTAAAGGATTGAAATTTGCCGCCTCTGACACTTGGCCAATTTCCCACCGACAACGTCTCCATCCGAGGATAAAATTCCAAATGAATACCGTGACTCCGCCTTGTCGCATAAAAAGCCTAATTCCAAGAATGTTGGTTGAGTGCTGTGCGTGTATGGGTTACGCCAACCCTTTTATGGAGGCGTCAAGACGAAATAAAAATCCTACTGAGACACACTTACACGCACCTAGACTAAAACTAGACGCCCAAAAAGAAAGGAAGAGGAAAAAAGGGGGAAAAATAGATTAAGATGCAAAAAGATGGTTGGAAAAATTTTATTCACATCGCGTTCGCCCCAGACGCGAAAATCTGCAAGGATATTCGACGAAACAGCCAATATCAGGAACGCCGAGCCACGGGCAAAAGGTGACTGCCCTCGCTCGTTTGATCCTCCACTCGTAATAATATTGAGTAGAGAAACTGCACTCAACTAAACGAGAAAGAGATATATATTTGGTATATGGTGGGAGAAAGGGGACATTTCCCGTTTCCAAAGGGTTAGAAAGGGTCATCGCAAACACGTTAATTCTTTTGCAATAAATTTAAACTTGACCTTACACCTCGTTTAATATCGTACACAGTTTTAAATCTATATTGAATCTTGAGAAATTTACAATTTTATCCATTTTCCCATCGAAGCACGAAAAGCTCCGCCTCGAACTTCCCTGCAGCACTCGCAAAAATAAATAAATAAAATAAAAAAATGCATAGAATAAAAAACGCTAAAAAAATTATAACCCAGTTTTTGGATTTTAAAGCCAAAAGATAGAAGCAAAATTCATTTCTAACCCTTTCATAAAAATAAAAAAAATAAACTTAATCGATATGATAATGCGATAATTGAGAAAATTTGATTTAATTTTTTTCCTCTCTTAGTCGACGCAGAAGATAAGTTGCTTTTCGCTTCCATCATTCCACTTGCCACTCAAGCATCAACACCAATTACGCGCCTCCATCACAGAATGGTGGCGCGAAACAGCATCATCCCATCTTAACCCTCTGCACAATACAACCTCCATTTGCACCCACTAGTGGCGTTCTAAACACTGGTGATTCCACTCAATCCTAAATCACTTTCTTACATGTTTAAGACCTCTAAACAGAAGAAGCGTGCTGACCATTCTGCACGACATCGTTTCGTCACACTCGAGTGACACGCAAGTCTCGGTTTTTGTAATAAAGAAAAATTGTAGACCCCCGAAAACAGAGAAAAAAATAAGTCAGTCTCCGAGCCGGGTAGTTGACGGAAATGAAACCCCAGCCAGAGCGTCGACAGCGTTCTCAGTAATTGAGAAATGAAAAGGGCGCCTACCAGGTTAACAACCCCCGCACTTTTTTTTTACGGTCAATCCTCCGAGAGAAACGTCAGCCGTCCTTAGTGCATTTAATGCGCCCAAAAAAGAAAAAAAATAAATAAATAAAACCACCGTGTTGCTAAACGTTGGAAGAAGTGTATGGAATAACAAGAGTGGCAAAAAACACCAACGAATAAAATTGGTGCACGTTTAGCCATAACCAAATGTTTATTATTTTCTCTTCCCCCAGATGGCTGAATAAAAAAATATCTCAGAGTTATGTTGTAGAACATTGCACGCACTTTCTCTTCTGTTTGGTTCGGGTTCGAGTGGAAAATTCCTAGTCAGCAATCCCGAACAAAACGCACCGTACTGTAGAATGCTGACTTGAACTTTTATTTTGTCCATTAAATACAGTAGGTTTTTGATCTCGTGATATTTTTATGTACTCGTCTGGGGCAGTCTATTATGCTTTAGTGCCGTGCACCCTCGTGTAATGCCGGTTGTAATAAAGGGTCTAAGCTTGTTTTATACGTGACAAGAAGTTAGAATATTGCATGGCTTTGCAGTGAATTTCTAATTCGATTTTTGTAATGCGTTAAAATATGAGGTACGAAAAAGCGAGCATGCGGTCTTTAATTTTCTGCGATGTGAAATGCCCAAAGAAAGTCTGTCAACCGCTTTTATTTTCGTATTGGTATGTATATGGTGGTATTTTGCCTTTAAATCTCTTCAAACAAAGTCGTTGCCAAGTCTTGCAATTTTGTTTTTGGCATCTAAATTCTTGGTTTATAGAAAAAAAGAAGAAAAGCGAGAGGAAAAGTACAAAGAAAGAAAAAATAAAAACCGCGATTCAGCCTAAGAGAAAATTCCAAACTAATTAAATGAAATTAGCGAAAGAGAAAATTTGTTAACAAGTGCAAAACACAGCAATGATTGACGTTGGTCAATCGATAAAACCGCACACAAAATTAAAGACATGTAACTTTAAAAGTTGCATATTTAAAACCTTGTTCACCCGACTGCAAACGTACGAAAGCCACTTTGTTACTACAACATTACTCGGATCGAACTTTAAAGCTGAGTGAGTCACTCGGAAGCTCCAACACCATTAAAAAGCGAATAAAAAATAAATTAAAACAATAATAATAATAATGATGATAATAATACTAAAAAGAAATTAAAATAAAAGAATAGCTTAGCAAAAGAGGTATAAACGCGAGAACAGAGCACACACACACACACCGTTAATAAGAATCGTATTCATTCTCCACCTGTTCTCACTCAACTCACTTTTCTTTTAAGCTCCCACAGTAACATCCAACTTGATGGTCCATTAGTAGCTTTCTTGCTGATGCGAAACAACAAAGAACACGTGATCAGAATCAACTCAAACAACTGGAGGGCAATACACAAAGACAATTTCATCAGCAAGTTAATAACGGCACAAAAGAAACCCGGACACAATACCTTACATGTAAGATAAGAGGTATGCGACTACGCACTGCAATATTAAGAAGGAAAAATCAAAATTCGCGAAAAATCTTAAAATATTCATCTTTCTTTAATCCAGTTTATACATTTTAAATTTTTCATCCTCTCAGTCTCTCCCTCTACTTGACTCGCAAATAAGGTTAATCATTCTCGTCCAGATTTGGCGCTGCTAGAGCTGTGAGACCATCATTAAATTAACTTTCCGTTCGCCTCCACTTTTCAGCCAGCAGCGAGTCCCCCAAATTCTATTTCCGCTTCTCGACACCGGGAGTCGCAACTCCATCACGCGACTTCCACATCACACACGAGCGCCATCTCCTCATCGCACTTTTCACCTCACCAATTCTGCCTTTCCAGGCGTCCTAACTGTTGCAAGCGGAGAATTCCCTGATAATTGGCGACGCCGAACGCTTGGCGCACGTGTCCGGTTCAATGAGCCGTGCACTAAGAGAGGTCGAACGGGCGACCAACTTTATCCTCGGCTTGTTCCTACATTTTGTGATTCATGAGCTATCCAGACTGCTTCTTTCACTCCCTCCACCCTTTTTTTTTTTTTACTATCCTGTATCGAGGAGAGTGGAAACTGCTAACCGAATAAAAGAGCAAAAGAGGTCGTCCAAATAAAAAAGAAAGAAAAGGGAGAAAAAAAAAGAAAAAAGTGAAAATGTACTGTAGTCTGGTCTGTAGAAGAGTTAATAGACTTTTAGCAATGAGTGGTAGAAGTGGTTTTAATCCATTAATCAAACGCCACCCTCGATATTGCTTAATTTTGTCCCCTGCTCTAATTATCCGAAGCCTTCATCCATCTTTCTAAATGTCAATTCCAATGATGCACTAAAGAGGACATTTAATGCATCTGCCATTTTTCAATTCCTTCCTTTCAACTTTTGGCTTGTCACCCAAATGCCACGCTTTGCACGCTTTTAGCCCTTTTCCTTCCCCCCTTTTACACGGAATGGAATTATACATTACTCCCCCACGGGAGTTCACCCTTTCTAGGCAATTATTCTTGCTACCCTATATAGCTGCATCTTCATCAATCCAAAATTTGACAGGTTCTAGTATACAATAATAGAATATCTAGGAAATGTCACTATGTCCATAAACATCACAATGGATAATTTGACATTGTGGGGTTTTATCAAATGAAAGATCGACCGAGAAAAAAATGTTTATGAAAATACACAAAATAAATAAAAGTCAAATTTGTCAAAACATGATTTTCTATATTTTTTATTCCATGTGTAACGTAGTAAAAATAGCAAGATCGATAATGTAATTCCTCGTGCTCGAGAAATGTGTTAAGCATAGCAGTATTACAACTCGCAGAAAAATTGTCTCAGGGGTCTAAGAAATGCTTTTTTCTATTCCAATTATTTTCCTTTTTTATAATCTCATGAATTTCTATTTCTCCCAGTCTGCTGCGGTAAATTGCTTTTAAGTGATACATTCAATCAAAGATTTTTTTTAATTTTTAATTTTTTAATATTGTTTCCCTTCAAATTTTCTTTTATGTAATGCTATTAGTAAAATCCGTCCTCGTAATTCCCACTCATAAAATCATGGCCTACACCATGTTGGAAGTTGGAACACACTCAGTTGACAAAATTGCACAAGAAAATCCATAGCTTTTCCATAATCAATTACAATTCACGAAAAGCCTCGCATCTTCTTTAATAAAATACAGCGTATAAATTAGTTGCAAAGTTTTTTCCCATCTAAATCTAAACAAAACAAAAGACGAACTCGTTTCTTAAACTTGGCCATTTCCATTTCGATAATAATTCGAGCAACGCTCCTCAACCTGCCTCACCGTCACAAATTGGCAATCCCATTTAAACGCATTTTTCAAACGACACCTAAGAGACTTTGCAGGTCGTAATCAATCACTTTAGGCGTGTGCCATTACATCAGACAGAAAAAGACAACAATGCACTCGAGCATCAGTTTCGACTGTACTGCAACACGGGTCGCACATTCATTTCCTCTTTTTTCCTCCCCTAAAAACTTTTTTTTCCTCTTTTGTTTTTTTATTTACTTCTTTTATTTTATTGCTTGCAAGCCCCATGGTCAAAATAAACGGCGCATCTAAAATCAAACGTATCACACAATAGAAACAAAAGGCAACCATTTGAAAAGAAGCAGAGAAGAATGAAACAATAAAGAATCGAAGCAAGAAAGTGGGTATCTTCATTAAAGACAGTGAAAGCAGGAATTCTCGCCTCGGTATTGGAAGTGAAGCCAACAAAGTGCAACAGACCAAGCAATGTTCTGTCGTCCGTGAAAGGAGAGAAATATGGAGCGGATCAATGGAGAGGGAAAATGCTCAGATTCACTACAAAACTACTCACAATACTACTTCGTTTGCCACTTTTGACTTCAGTTAACATCACTTTTTCCAGTCTCCATCATCCCATTTCTCCAAAAAAATTACTTTTCTCAAGAAGAGAAATTTTTAATTAAAATGGAGATGACTGGATAAAAAAAAATCAGAAACGCACGTCGTTTGCAGTTTCTTTTTATCAGTTGATCAAACATATAAACAGGATATCAACATGTACCCGTTTTGTATTGATTGAAGATGAAAGATTGCATTATAGATAAGAAGCAAATGGCCGGCAGGTTTCCTAATGAAACGATAAAGTAAGGAACGTTGCATGTCTGGAGATGTTCCATTTATCATGTTTCCATACGCAAGCGAGCTAATATTTGTTTTCTCAGTTTACAGAAATAAACTCTTAATTATTTTTTTTATTTTTAATTTTCAGACGTTATTCTAACAAATTGTGAATTAACGCTTTACCTCTTAATGATAATTAAACTTTCACAAGGTAAACAAAACCTAATACTTATGGTTGTAAATTTTAAATTGAAAAAGAAAAAAGACAACCTCAGTTGAAATTATTGCAGTTGTAGCATTAATTAAACATGACATTTAACGTGTCGTTATTTTTTCTTCCATTAATGACTAGGGTATTACCTTAAATTTTACGCAATTAAACAAATTCCATTCTAGACAATCCCAGGGTATTTGCAAAGAAGCAAAAGTCACTGTTTACACTATACGTACAAACACGAAAATTTTATTTATTTTAAAGAAAAGACGACAAATGCAAGTCGCCTCGATAGATGGCAGTAGTGTTATAGCCCCGGCTACCAAAACATCATCCTATGGCAGAAATTATTTGATGCATTTTTATGGGATTACAAAGAAAACAAGAGAAAACAATAAAATTCTACATTACCCTTCCCAAACACGTATCAGAGACGTCAATACAGCACGTTAGTTTGCAGATTGGACATCCAGGACGTCGTACATTATGACTGCATGAAGTGTTACATACATTTGATATCTTTTCTACGTCATATTTATGAGGGACGTAATAAAAATGTCATACAAACGTCATTATAGGATATGTCAGTGTTGGACATTCTGGACGTCATTTTTAGTTTGATCTGCTCATACAAAAATGACGTCCAGACAACATCCGACACTGACACGTCCAAAAATGACGTTAGTACATTTTAATTACGTCCCGGGGGGACCGACATTCTCGAAAATCTCGTCGACGGCCTCCAAAAATCCCTGAAAATCTTTTAAAATCTCAATAAACCCCACAAATCTTTAAGAAATCCTAAGAAATCCTTAGAAATCCCAATAAATCTTAGAAATCTTCAAAAATCTTGTAAAATTTGAGCCAAAATCCAATCCCATTTTGACTAAATGCAGCACTAAAATCTCGTCGACAGCCTCCAAAAATCCCTGAAAATCTCTTAAAATCTGTAAAAAATCCCAAATCTTATTTAAAAAAATCGAGATTTTAAAATCTCGTCGACCAATTTTCCCATTGTCGGTCTCCTTGCACTTCAGCCGTAATTATTGTCCAATCCCTGAGTAATGTTGATGTTTCTGAGACATGGCTGTGCGCATTGAGTTGTTATTCTACAGTCTGGTCGGTATTGGTGTTTTGGGGGAAGATGGAAAACAGAAAAGAAGATAAATTTCCCAAAGACAAAGCATCGCCTCGCCTTTAATTTTCAACCCATCCATCTTTGTGCGCATCGTCTCTATTTCGAGACGGGCGGTGTAAAACTTCAACTTGCCACGCTGCAATCACCATGAAGAATGACTCGTTTTCACTCTTTGACCACAAGCAACTTGCAGCAGTGGTCACCGCATCCAATCTGTCGCGACCAATACATCTCGAGGTTTAAACCCGTCCCTGTTGAATTTCAAAACAGACACTATACATCAAGAATTACACCTACCATCCGAGCTTAACTTACCTCGAAGCGATTCACGACTTTCCCGATCGAAAACTTGCACAAAATCCCCTTCCATAAGAAAGAAAGAAAAAAAAAACAAACGTTTATGCCTAAATGATGTATATTTTATCCAATCACAAAACTGTGACGCCTTTAAAGCTCTTGTGGGTCTTATTGATTCCCTCCACTTCCAAGGCATGGCAGAAAACTCGGGTGGTAATAAATCAGAACGCTTAAGAATTTCACTTGACATTAATGCCAGACATCATTCTCTTAAAATATTGCTATCGACTGAAAAATGCATACGATAAACTACTTGATCCAAAGCTCTTTATTGTTTTTATACACGAGCTCCGAATCGAAACTCATGCAGCTGTCAACTTTTTTGTTTTTTTTTATTTTTACCTTAATAACAGTGTACTCATCTAAATTGTTTTTTTATTTTTTCGTTTGTTTATATATTTACCTGCTTGATTATACGTACGTACGATGTTATTTAGTGCTAAGGTTTCGTGGGGCGTACCTATTGCAAGCTTTTTATTCCATAATTTTATTCTTTCACGTCCCTTTCGTATGAATATGTACGCGCATTCGAGTGACCATACATCAATCAATAACTGTTGCTTCACACGCATTTTTTAGGTTACAAATTATATATTTTTATATTTTTATGTGTTTTATCTACATTTTTTATTAGGTTATTTAATAATTTAAAGTGAAAATTTATTAAAGCAAAAATACTGGTGTTCATAGTGTACTGCAGCAGAGATAAGGGGCAGCTAATGAATAATTTGTATCGAATTTCCCTGCAATACATCACTAGAGGCAAAAAATTTACTATTTTTCACTGTAACTTGTCAATTACCAAACTCAGGTGTTGGAAACAATCTAACTTAAAACTTTTCCTAGTTGCAGCATTTACTCTTAGGGGGTTTTTTGCAACCTTTTTATTTATTTACGTATTCTTCAGGGACAAGAAAAACGATTTCTCACATCCCTTAAAACTCTTCCAATTGAATTTCCAAATCTACTTGTGTGTCCATACATACAACAGGAGAAAGAGAGGAAGAAGGAAAGGAAAAAAAAAAGAGCGCCCATCTACAACCCAGTCTCGAAACCAAAGATTGGCTCACTGTTTAAAGAAAAAAAAAGAAAGAGAGAAAAAAATACAGTCCAGTATACCAAGCAAATGCAATCGTCCGCACAATGACTACTGGTCAGTCCCTCTTCGACTCGACAATTCGATGTAATCACTGAACTCCACCTGTGCCACAAGAATTTTTAAGAGAAGATCCCACCAGAGAAAGGCAAAAAATCGATTTCCCACAATTCCTTTAAATTCTTTTTTCTTGTCTCTTAAATTTCACATTAAAAATTCATCAAACAAAAAATAAATATAAATATAAATAAGTAAATAAAGCTATTTGTGCACTCTGCTTATATCGAAATGCCAATAACGGTATCAGTCGTAAATCATGCATTATCTTTATTGAATAAACCTATCATGTGATGTGACATGCAGATAACTTCAGATGGTATTAAAGCAATCACATAAGAATATCTTATCTTTACCACCGAGAAACAAAGCCAGAAAATGGGTGAAATAGATAACACGAGCTCACAAAAGTCGATCTGATAATAATTTTATATTCAAAGCTCTGATTTCAGCATTTAAATTTGCAAAAATGTGATGGTCACTGTCAAAGTGGTAGATGTAATCGGTTTTTCACATATATCGAATCAGTAATAAATAATGAAATACTTAAATTGAATTACGACCCAAATATTTCTCTTGCCTGGGTGACTTTGAATTGAGTTTGATCAACAAATTCAAATCACTTTGCCCGATTATGATGAAGGGAAACGGGGGTTTGGTGTTTAAAAATTTATAATCTTCAATTCGGTACAAACATTTTCAAAATTTCATAAGCAATCCCTAAAGAAACAGCTTCAATTCTGGATGCAGTAACTTACTTCAACTTCTTTCTTGATCTAAGTTAGTATAAAAATTTTTCAATTTTATTTTTTTCCCGGAAAAAAGAAGAGAAACTTAACTTTACCATTTCCATCATTGCGAATTAATGATAAATGTAGCGAGTATCAGGAATGAAACTTTAAAATCACTCGCTGAATTTTAAAGTTTGAGATTTTTTTTCAAATTCAATTAAGAATTCACCCGAGTGGGTTTTGAAAAGTTAAAAAAAAGTTAAAAAAAGATTTCTAAATATGCAAAACAAAAAAATATATACAAACCCTATCTAAACCGAAGTTTATGCATTTTAACTTCACTTTTTTAATAGAAAATGGAATTCAGCATTGCAGGAAAGCCAAGGGGGTGCTTTAAGCTAAAAAGTGAAGTTTCATGAATTTTTTTTTAAAAAAAAATAACAGCAAATAAAATTAAAAGCTTTTTAAAGTTAGTTTCATCAATTATCAATTATTCAAACATAATTTTTACGTTTAAACTTTTAAAAAGCTTTTACTTAACGGGAAAACTTTTCTTTTGATCGCATAGCCATTACTTAAAGATCAGTGAAACTCCCAATCCCGCACAAAATTTAGCAAACAATGACGAATGTCACGTGATCCAAGCAAACTACATATATTTTAATTTATGTAGCAAAGCAATAATGAACTACTTGTCATCCCCCTTACATTTGCTGATCTAATTGGCAATTTAGTTGCCTAATCCACACCAAAACCCCGTTCATAAATCAGATAACACAAAAGGGTTTTAGCAACGGTCCACTTTTCAACAGACCTCATGCAACGGTGCAAACGTTACGAGTCTCACTCGACTCGAAATTCCTCAAATGAACAAAATGGGAAAGGGCAGTCTTTATGTATTCATCTTTTACTGCTTTCAACTCAACTTACCTTGAAATACGAGCGCACAATTCGCATCCGTCGGGGATTTAAGCGTTGAGAACGGCACAGATGCTCGCTGGAATGGTGAGAACTCCTGGAGCATGCGCAAACCCATATTTTCCTCCTGAATTTTCTTCTCTTACGATCTAAAAATGAAAACTCTCTCAATCTCTTTTCGTTTCACATAACGCATGTGGGAACGACACACTAAACAAAGACCAGTCCTAAATCGTTCCCCTCCCTTTTTTTTTTTTTTTTTTTTTATATTTCATACCATACACACACACGAACATGCACACACACACACGAAAAGGGTTAAACCTTTTTTCCAACCAAATAAATGCTTAGGATTAAACGAACCAAACATTCAACTCTTGTCGTTAAAGATTAATAAAACACTTAAATATTAAACCACGCTGCTTCCTTCATCCTACACAAACCTTACCTTCTTCAAATCCATTTAAAATTTATAAACCCAGGCTCGAAATGTTATATATATATTTCTTTTAGTCTATCTCAAATAAACAAAAATAAAAAAAGATGATAGATTTTAAGTTTTAATTTATTTCAACTCAAGAAATCCTACATAAGTGATTCGAAGAGACAATTTTCTCTTGAAAAATATGGTGAAAACATGAATTGTTTTTAAACTAGGTAGAAGCAGTTTTTTTAATACTAACTAACAGAGATTAAAAACCCAATCCACAATCATCTTTGTAAAGACATCTAACTTCAATTTTTTTTTTGTTGAAAAAACTCGACAAATAAGCGAAAAAAAAAATAATCGGGAAGAGAAAAAAATTAAATAATGAAAAGTTGAAATAAAAATAAAAACTCAAAGCTAAGAAAACCGACTGATGTGTCACTTTTACCATTTCCTACATATTAAATTTTCATTTCACTTGGCCGTGTAAGGAAAATTAAAAATTTTTTTTACTCCGAAAAATAAAAAAACGAGAAAGAAAAAAGTTTCGAGCTCATGACACATTTAAAGCCAAAAAAAGAGGAAAATCCAAATTATTAAAGTAGCAACAACTTTACTAGCGTAATTTTTTCCTCATTTCGAAAAGAACTTATTAAATTTTAATAAAATAAAAGAAATTGGAGTATCATCTTTTCCCCCTTTAATATTTAAGAAATGAAAGTGACACTCATTCACAAGGGAAAAAAGGAAGAGAAAATAAAAAACTCAAAAAAAAGAATAAAATATTTCCCTCATTTATCAAAACCACCACAACGTGGCGCAGCAAAGGCCAACTTGTAATGGTCAGTCAACTTAACCTCTTTCAACTTCAAAATTAAAAAACACACATCAAATACAGAAATGAACCCTAAACTTAACTAAATCTTGTCTTTCTGCTTGAATTAAATGTCTTCATAACTATTATTTAACCAACTAAATAACCCACAAAACATTAACTATACTTAAAAACCTAAAAATAATAAAATTAAAAAACAAAAAAAACACCTTTTTAAACAAATCAAGGTACCTATTTGATTTGAAAAGAGTAAATAATAAATGAATTCAGTCAATACTTGTATAGTGTGATTTTGTAAGGTAAATATTGTCAAAGAAAACCGAGTCGTCGCAAGTTCAGTTCACTTTTAGAATTTTGTTTCTTTGATGAGTTCGCGGCCGCAGCAGTTGCACTTGTAAAATTTTTTTGTTTTTTTTTTCTTGGCAATTAGTTCAAACTCGTTTTTCACGCGCACAGGAAAACGCTGGCTGGCTGGCATATATTTTCACTCTTTCTTTCCTCCATTCATCATCATGCGGATTTCTTTCGCGCTGCATCTCCTAGTGTATGTCGCAAGCGTCAGGAAAACACCACCAAAACGCAGCATCGGCATCAACAGAGCGCGAAGTGTAACACATCAAACAGTACTGTTGTGTGCAAATTTGGAAAACAAGGAAAAAATTAAAAAATCATCGATTAAAAAAAAAAAAAAATTCCAAAAACTGCACTTGTTTTTTTTTCTTTTTTTTTTCACAAATTAACCATTTTCCAAAAATGATTACACATTAATTTTTTTTCAAGAATATCATCATGAAAAATCAAAAGAAAAAAAATAATAATAATATCGACATCAATTATAAATACCTTCATTAAATAAAAACACAAAAAAATAATAATAATGGTATTTATAACTACCTTAAACATTAAATAATAAAAAAATTACTGCTACTCACTAGTTAAGTCCGCAAAATTTTTTTTTTTAAATATAATGTATATTTTTTTTTTCATTTCATTTTTAAATATTAATCATGGGTAATCCTGAAGAAAATTCCAAAAAAGGAGAGAGAACTCGACAAAAACCTGTCACGGCACAACTGTTGTCATTTGTCTGAATTAAATCAATTATTATTTTACATATCCATTGTGGGAATTCATTTTCAATTTTTCTTTGTTTTCCACCATGACTTGCATCACACACAACAATATTCAATATCCTCATCCTTTTTAAAATCCACTGACTGACGAGTGAGTAGTAGACAGAAGTGCACACTGAAAACCATATATATCCACACACACTTTTTTTTCTTTTCATATTTTTATCCATCCATAATAGTAATAATAATCCATTCAACTTTTTTGTTTTCTTAAATCCACTTTTCCATGCCTGGCTTCATTTTTAATCAATTTTTTTTTTTATATCCTTTTGTTAAAGTCGTCTTTAGAAAAGAAAAAAAAATCAATAAAATGGAGGGCACAGAGATACATTATGATTGACGAAGGAGGAGGAGAAGTAGAAGAAGAACAAGAACGAGTGGTGGTGGTTGGTGGTGGTGACGTCATCGATCGTTGTCATCATCGGCCATTCCACGGGTGACAAATTTTTTTTTCTTTTCAAATTTTTTTGGTTTTTTTGGTTTTTTTTTTCTGGGGTTTTTTTTTTGTTTGCAACTGATTAGTAGGGCTGCTGCTGCTGCTGCTGCTGCGGCGGCTGCTTGCCTTCGCTGCGTCTGCGTCTGCGTCTGCTACTGCTGCTGCGCACGCTGCACGCAGAGGCGGCGGCGGCATCCACTGATTTTTGCGGTCGGGCGGCGCTAGTGGGCCAGGCTGCTCTGAGGTAGAGCAGGACGCATGCTCTGCGACATGATGGGATACGATACGAGAGGTGTGTTGGGCCCACTCATGGTCATTGCAATGCTCTGCGGCAACGACTGCGGGAGACTGACGGCCGGAATGGCTTGAGTGATGGGCACGGGAGCGATCGAGACCGGTGCCAGCGACACGGGAACGATGGGAGCCATCGTCTGCGATCCGGCAGCCGCCGCCAGCTCTTGGGCGATGCGCTGTTGTGGGGTTTGCAAAGACTGCGGAGGCGGAGGAGCCGAGAGGTCGCCACTGAGCGGCAACTGGCCCATGCTGGGAGGGACGGGATTGGGCGCGGGCAATGGATTCGGGTTGAGCGTCTGCGTGACCGGCGGGGGGCCCGACGTCGTCTGCTTGCCCATACGGAGCTGCGCGTTCTGGTCCAGCAGGAACTCGTTCGTGGCCGTCAAGTCGGCCACCTGTTTCTTCAGCTCGTCCACTTTGCGCCTCAGGATCATGTTCTCCTCCTCGTACAGCGGGTATTCGGGAGGAGGCGGCATCGACATCGGTTGCCGGGCGGGACCTCCGCCCATCATGTTCATCGAGCCGGGCCCGCACCCTCCACTCATGTTGCCGTAGTCGTCGAAATGTCGCCTCTTGGCCACCGGTTCGTACTGGTCGTACTCGTCGTAAGGCGCCGGCGCGTACTGGTCGCAGTACATGTCCCTGGGTCTTCGATTGCGGCTCATCTGCTCCATCTCGTACTCGTTCGGATTCAGATGACGAAATTTGCACCGTCCTGCACGTCGGCAATCACCTTTCAGATAATCCTTGCAGATGGGCACTTCACCACCACCGATGCCCCCTCCTCCTCCACCTCCACCTCCACTACCACCACCTCCTCCTCCGGCACCGCCACCTCCACCTCCACCTAC
>JAQFZO010001246.1:0-16843 GCA_034695885.1 Geophilus flavus
GTATCAACAACAAAAAAATTTAAAATTAAAAAAAATTAATAAAATTTTCAATTTTTCACAGTTAAAAGACAGAATCAGACTCGACGTCTCATCCAGCTCGCTCAATTCGACCATGACGGCGAGTCCCTCGAAGTCCGAAATAACGTTGACAGCGTCGGAACCCGATTCCACAGAACCGGAATTGGAGAAAAAAGACCAAGTCGAGGCGTTACAGGACGAAAATCTGGCGGATTTGATGGACGTGGACTTGACCGAGTATCTACCATCGACGGATTTATTCACGGACATCAGTTTGGACAAAAATTGCGTGCCGGAAGTGGGTGATTTTGCTCTAGATGCGACACCCTCTCTCGTGCAGGAGTTTGACTTTAATCTAGGATTTTCCAGTGGCGAAAGCAGTTTGGAGAAATGTAACAAAGAGTTGACCATCGAGGAAAGTGTGAGGAATTGCATCAGTTTGATCGATTCCGACGTGATGTCCAGTTTGAATCAACAGTTGCAGATGGAGAAAGTGAATTGTGATGATGCTAGTCAAGAGGTCGCAGTCGGAGATGCGCCGGCGCAAGCGCAGAGTGTTGGTGTTGAAGCTGGAGCGGAAGAAGGAGGAGGGGTTGTTGTGGAAGATGAGTCGAAGAACTGCGATGTTGCGAAGAAGAGTAGGTTACATCATCGGTCAAAACGGAAAATTTTTTTTGAGTTTAAAGGTTCGGAATTTGGAATTTGTGAATTTTTTTTGGAAATTTGAAATTTGGGGGTTTGAATGATTATTTTTTGATTGAAATTTGTATGATTGGATATTTGGAAAAATGGAAATTTTGGAAACAAAGTTAGGGAAAAATTTTTCGAAATTAAATTTTCCGGAATTTAAATTTTTTGAAAAATGGAAATTTTTTTTTGAAATTTCGGAATTTTCTGAAAAGTGGAATTTTTTTCGGAATTTTCTGGAAAATGGAAATTTTTTGAAACCGAAATTTCAAAATTCTGAAAAATGGAAATTTTTGAAAACTGAAATTTCGAAATTTTCTAGAAGATGGAAACTTAGAAATATCTGAAATTTTGTAAACTTTAAAATTTGGAATATTTTAAAAACTGAAATTTCGAAAATTTCGGAAAATAAATTTGAATTATTGAAATTTGGATAAATTGATACTTTGGAAATTTTTGGAAAATTATGATTTTATAAGGGCATGAAAGTTTGGAATTTAGAATTTTTTACAACTTGAAAAGTGGAAATTGGAAATTTTGACATTGACTTTAGGGAATTTAAAAAATTAAATAATGGTTTAAATTGCTATTACTAGAAGGCGAGCCTCAAGATTTGGCAACCATTCAGGATAATATCAATCGAGCTTATTATAAAACAGTCGTAAGTAATTTATATCATTTTCCATGGAATTTAAAACTCATTAATTTTTTTTCTCTTATTTTAGAGTTTATTTTGCGAAGATGTGATACGGGTCATTCGAAGCGTCGGTTCACCAGGAAAGAAAGGAAATTTGAGATCCCTCAAAACTATTTTCATTCGGGTAATGTGAAAAAAAAAAAATTACTTTTTTGCGCAAAAATGAAAATTTCGGTTTTTAAACTTCGAAAGAAGTGAAAATTTTGGTTTTTCGAAGCGAAAAAAATTTAAATTATGGTTTTTACACGTGAAAAAATGTTTTGCTTTTTAAACATCAAAGAGTGGAAATTTTGGTATGCAGTAGTATTTGTGTTTGTTTGGTTGATGTCATACTTTTCCGCGGTTTAGTTGCTTGGCACATTTGGCGGAAGTGAGGGCCGATAATACGAGGAAGAAGCCGGCTTTTAGTTCTGCTTCGACGGCGACGAGCCATGAGGGCGGTCGTTCTGGAGTGCAGACACGGCATGTATATACAACAGATTCGGGAAGATACGATAGGATTTGGTACATTTCGTCTGGAATTAAAAGGAATGTCATGTAAATGTCAAAAATAAAATTAATATCGTTAAAAAAATATTTTTCTTCTTTTGTAATCAGTGAAAAATCCATTTCATTGTTTTCTACGTTTTGGCATTAGGAAAAATTGTTTTTTCAATACTTTTTTCACTTTTAGATAATATTTTTTATTTCCCATGTAAAAAATTTTCAATTTTTTCCATCAGGTGAAAAATTAAAAAATTAAAAAATCACTTTTTAATTATTTCTACTGTTTCCATTGAAAAAAATGAAAAATTATTTTTTTCCTTCTTGGAAAAAGTGGAAAAAAGTAATAAATTATTTTTCTGCTTGAAAAAATTAATAAAAGTGAAAAACTTTTTTTTCCCACAAATGTAATGAATGGAAATGATATTTTTCTATTCAAAAGGTGAAAAATCAATCTTAGAAAAATTCGTTTTTAACTTTTGCCATCAGGAGAAAAATTTATTTCACCTTTTGGCCATCAGTGTAAAAAAAAATATCATTTTTTATTTATTTCCACTTTTGCCATTTAAAAAAGTGAAAAGATCTTGGAAAGGTGGGAAAAAATTTTTCCAGCAATTTAAAACGTAAAAAATTTAAAAAAAAATTTTTTTCTGATAAAATCCTTGATTTACCGGTCATTTCATCGCATTTGGCGTGAATCCAGGACTCGCATTGCATGCACTGCACCATTTTTGAGTCGTAATCGTCATCCTCGTAACATTTCTGACATAAAGGGCAGTAATTTCCTACACAAAACCACAAAAAAAAAATTAATTTCACAAAATTCAAAAATTAGTTCAATAATTTCACAATACCGTTACCCTTTTCCGTGAGACGACCACAGTCGTAACACATTGAAAAATCGCACATCCACTGAGCGGCCGACGAGTTGCCGGGAGATGTTGCACCACAGCTTTTACATTTTACGCATTTCGTACAAATCTAAGGCAAAAATAAATAGATTAATAATGGAATTCTGAATTTTGTGACGTTATGCAGTGATTTTTACCCAGATTTTCTTCTTTTTTGATGGCTTGGAAGGATAATTTGGGCCTAGACAGTTGGCATGATATGTGTTTTGACATTTGAAACACTTCAACAACTATAAATTGAATAAAAATGAAAAAAATTCATTAAAAAATGAAGAAAATTCGATGAAAATCCAACAAACAAATCATTTTTTTGATGTTTTTCACGACAAATGTGAATAAAAACAGAAAAATTCATTGAAAAACGAACAAAGTTTTCGATTTTTTGATGTTTTTCACGACAAATGTGAATAAAAACACAAAAATTCATTAAAAAATGAAGAAAATTGTCGATTTTTACTAATTTTTGATAGTTTTTCACAAGAATTTTAATTAATAACGTTAAAAAAAAAAATCGAAATTTTCATTATGTTTCAAGGTCATATTCATATTTCTCTTCCGTACATTATCCTTAGTTCCACACACGTTACACAACTGGCATTTGCGGCAACACCAGTTTTCCACATTCTCCGGCAAGGGCACGTCTTCGGCTTCGAGACAAAATCGGTGGAATGCTTCGCAACACAAAATGCAATAAATCATCTATTTAAAAGAAAAATTTATAAAAATAAATTAAGAAATGAATTTGGTCTTGATTTTGAGACAATTACTTCGTATTGGCCACCACTTCCACAAAGAAAACACACGACCCTTATTGAGAAAGGATGCGATGCAATAAGCGCACGGCCAAAGTTCCAGATTTTGTCTGGATCATATTCTTCCTAAAAAAAAGCAAAAATAAACAAATATGTAAAATTTTTGAAATTTTTTTCAAACATTTTCATTTTTCTTTTTAATGCATGAAAATTTCGTTTATTGTTAGATTTGGTTGTTACTTACTTTTTATTTTTGACATTTAAAATTTTTCCAAAATATCCCACAATTTTTCAGAAAAATCTCGCCATTTTCCACTTTTTACCCAACAAATTCCAATTTTATTTCGAAAATTTCCATTACTTTCGACCAAAACTCAGAACTGTTCAAATTTTTCCAAAAAAAATCTGTTTTTCGAATTTTTCCAAATTTCTACTTCCCCTCACAAATTCCAATTTTATTTCGAAAATTTCCATTACTTTCTTACAATTTTCATAATTTTCCCAAGAAATTTCACAAATTTTCGATTTTTCCAAGAAGTCCCATCATTTTTTAAAATCTCAATTTTATTTTCCACTAATTCCAATTTTATTCCGAAAATTTCCATTACTTTCGACCAAAACTCACAAATATTCGAAATTTTCCAAAATTTCCATAAAAATCTCACAATTTCCAACAAAAAAAAAATATTTAAAACCAACAAACTCATTTCTCGCACTCTTCACTCACCCAATAATCCACATCAACCAACTCCTTATTCTTACTCCCGTCCGACGGAGTGTGGTTCAAATAATTGTGGGAAAAAAGACTTTGCTTGGCACGTATGGATGCACCGTTGAACACGTCCACCGGTGACAAACGTTGCGCCGCCGTCGCCGCCATCCCTCCTCCTTTTTCCTGCAACGGGACAACCAGGGAGGGACATACAAACAACTGTCATCACAAAAAAAAAACAAAATCACATCAGCTAAAATAAAAAAATTAATCAAAAAATAAATCAAGAAATAAATCAAATAAAAAAAGTGAAGGGAATTTTAAGACGAAAAATAAATAAATTCAAAAAACTTCTAAAAATTTTGTAAAATATATATATATTTTTTTTATTTAATAAAATTATTTTAAATTTTTTAAATTTTTGGATTTTTAAAATCACTGAAAGCAGGGCTGCCATCAAAATTCCCAAATATCCACATTTGCTCTCTAAAAAAAAAAAAAAAAAAAAATGAAATAAAAAAAATTATTAAAGTTGTTAATTAGTTGTTATTTGTAATGTTTGTAAATAAATAAATAACCCTGAAGCAGACAACAAAAAAGGCAGGAATTTTTTTTTTGTTGGGTTGATAATTTAATTTGTTATTTTTGAGGAATAAAAGATCTACTCCGTTATTGTGTGATTAGGGCTGCATTTTATCGATTGATTTAGTTATTAGTCGATTAATGGTGGTTAACGATTGGTTTAGGACGTATAATTGATGTTTTTGACAGATTTGGTTTTGAGTTTTTGATTATTTTTTTTAAAATATCGAATTTTTCTTACAAATTTTGGATTATTTTTGATTTTTGACTTTGAAGAAAAATAAAAATAAAATCGATTTTTAAGTAAATGATCGACTTTTTGATCATAAAATAGAAATTTCCAAGTAAATAATCGACTTTTTTTGATCATAAAATCGAATATTTCTACAATATAATCGATTTTTTTTATCATATATGGAATTTTTTGATCAAATATTCATCTTTAAAATTCAAAACCGAATTTTTTGATCAAATATTCGACATTCTGAATTTTAAATCAATTTTTTCTTCAAATATTCAGCTTTTAGATTTAAATAAAATCGACTTTTTTGGCCAAAAACTTAATTCTTGATTAAAAATAAACTTTAAAAAAAAATCGACTTTTTGATCATAAAATCGAATTTTTCAGCTAAATAGTCGACTTTTTGATCATAAAATCGAATTTTTCAGCTAAATAATCGCTTGTTTGATCAAAGTCGAATTTTTCAAACAAATATTTCTTTTTAAATTCAAAATCGACTTTTTTGATCAAACATTCGACATTCTGAATTCAAAATCGATTTTTCATCAAACATTCGTCTTTTAAATTTAAAAAATCGACTTAAACTCACTTCATCCATCAAAAACATCAATTCAACGCCTAAAAAAAAATCGATTATTTCACGATATGCATCCCTAATCCGTTAAAAACTAAAAAAATTAATCATTAAAAACAAAAAATCCAACATTAAAAAAACAAAAAACAAAAAATAAAAAAAAACAAACAAAAGGAAGTGTAAGTCCTTGCAAATGGCAGCCCTGATGAAAGAAACTCTACTGAAGAAGCAGAAAGTTGATTACGATCAAAATGCGACACCAAATCAAATCAAATAAAAATCAAATAAAAAGAAAAAAACCACCGGCCAAACAAATAAAAACTCAAAATAAAAATACAGGTCGAACCTCATTATAACGAACTTCGATATAACGAATTTCGCATTATAGCGAATTCAATGCAAAAAAATTTCGCTATAACGAATTTCATTATACGAAATTCCATTAGAACGTTATAACGAACAAATTTTCATTCCCGAGTTAGTTCGTTTTAACGAGGTTCGACCTGTATAAAAAATTAGTCATATTAAAATAATTAAATCAAACAAACAAAAAAAATTTAAAAAATTTAAAAAATCAAAAATTTAAAAACCCAAAAATGGCGTGAAACAAATGAAAAATTATACAAAAAAAGCGAAAAAGGATAAAACTAAAGGAAAAAAAGGTAAAAAATGCAAAGATACATTGAATTTGCACGATAAACTACCTTTTCTCTTTGTTTCACAGGCCGGGGAACAAAAACATTGTGGGCAAAGTTTGTTTTTCTTCGCTTTGCCTCACCGCCCGTCTTTGCTAGGGGCCTCAACTCATCAACATCCATCATCATCTCGCCGGCAGACACCCCGCCAGTGGGCAACCCTGCTTTCTTACTGGAGGACGAAATGTCGCGTGAGCCTTCTAACTCTTTACCCGTGGGTTTTTCGTCTTCGTCATCGCTATGCCGCACTTTTACGCTCCTGTTTGATTTTTTCGTGGTCCTGTACAGCGGATTTATACACTTACGGTGCCTTAAAAAAAGCAAAAAGTTGGTTAGAATTGATTTTTGAATGTGAAAATAAAATTAGGGAGTTGGAAAAAACTTTGTCCGAAGTACTGTGTGAGGAATTTTAATGAGTGTTGTCATTTTAGATCAAATTTTAACTGATTTTTGTCGTGGTTAGGTTGAATTTTAATAATTTTTCGTTAATTCAGATCGAATTTTAATGATTTTTCGTGATTTTAGATCCAATTTTAATTGATTTTCGTCGTTTTAGATCGAATTTTAATTGATTTTCGTTGTTTTAGATCCAATTTTAATTGATTTTCGATGTTTTGGATCAAATTTCATCGAGTTTACCGGTTTCGACAATGTTTCTAACCGATTTGAATTAGTTTACTCAAATTCGTCAACGCAGCATCAATCATTCATGCTTTTTGCACAAAGTTTTTATCTAACTCCCTATTAAAAATCGATAAATCAATTAAGATGATCGATTTTTGTCGATTCCATACATGCAACATTGTTTTAGAACTTGTCGGCCGCCGAATTTACGCATGTCACTGTGAATGGTTGAGAAAAAAAAATCGGATTAGTCGTTAGATAATTAAAAAATAGTATAATCGATTTTCTTACGTGCAGAAAATGCATTTCCCGCAGTCTTCTCGGGTGCAAGCTACGCATTTCTTGCATCGAACTTTTCGTTTGGTTAGTCGTGACGTTTTACGTTTCGCTATGTGTTTCTTCTTCGACACGTATTCCGGGTCCTCCGAGTCGTTCTCGTCCACCTCGGGCGTTGCATCCAACGATGGGGCCAGCTCCTGTTCTTCCGTCCGCTTCTGAACACGTGTTGCTGTGTTCAAAGAAATTTTTAAAAATTGTAATTTTGTAATTTTACGTTCTAAAAACAGTTAAAAGTCGATTTTTTTTACAGGAACAAGAAATAAATTCAATTTTGCCACGAAAAAATGCCACAAAAATCGATTTAAAGTTCCATTTTCTAGTTTTTGTCGATTTTTATCGTTAAAGTGAATCATTTTAATTTTCGATTCTCAAAAATCGAATAAAATAATTTTAAAATCGATTTTAAATGTAAATTTACTGGTTAAATCGATAACCAAATCAAATTTAACTTTTTACAAATGACACTCATATTAAAAATCGATGTTAAACACCAGTTAACAAATTAAATCGATTTTTTTATCGACAAACCAAATCAATTTTTTTAAACTTAAAAACCAAACGAAATACTTTTAAAAAATAAAAATGATATTAAAATCCAACCCATCGATTTTTACAAATAAAACTTACAATAAAATCGATTTTAAATAGCAGTTAACAAATTTCTACAATTGAAAACTATTTTAAACACAATTTTACTAGTTTAAATCGATTTTCAATCAATAAACCAAATAAAACTGACATTAAACTCGATTTTATACACCAATTAACAAATTAAAACGATAAACCAAATAAAACTGACATTAAAATCGATTTTTTTTATCGACAAACGAAATCATTTCAATTTTCTCGCCATATAAAAACCAAATAAAAATCCATTTACCGCCCGTTTTAAATTGTTTAGCCTTCTTCAACGCTTTATTCGCCCTTCCAATAGTTGGACTAGTAGGAAAAGTAGCTCTTGGAAATCCCAACACGACCGATGCCCGCCGACAAACGTGTTTAATCCGCGGTCCTCGTTCGTTCGACGGAAGAATTTCATCCGATTCCCTCTCCTTCGTTTCCACCTTCGGTTCCACGACTTTCTTCTTTACCACTGGTCGTCCCCGTCTACGACGGATGACCGAAGACTTTGATTTATTCACTAAATTGTCTCCTCCTACGTCATTTTTCGCTGGAGTTTGAGACTCCACGTGAGAATTATCCTCCGGTGTGACTGAAAAATTAATTTTTTTAAATATTTTTTGATATTTCGTATTAAAAAAATTTTTTTAAAAAATTTTACTTTTGATTTCGTCGGTTGTTTGGAAGTTCGTATCGTTTGATTTGAATTTTTTAATACATTTTTGTAACCAGCAGTGTTTACAGTTGATTAATTGTCCTAGAACGTTGGGTTTCAAGGTGCAGGTGCCGGCGGTGACTGAAAATAGAAAGAAGAGTTAATTTTGATGTTTTTTTGAGGGTTGTGTTGAAAATGTAGGGATTTTAATGTTTTTTCATTGTTTTAGCGATTGGTTTGATAGAAAAACATAAAAATTTCATGGGAAGATTAAAGTTTTAGAATATTTTTTTTTGAAATTTTGAATATTTTACGTATACAAATGGAAATTAAAAAATTTCTTGTTGAAAAATCGAAATTTTAAGAAAAATCGACACTTTTTTTTTATCGATATTGCGATATTTTAACAGAACACAGAATTTTTCTCATCGATAAATTGAAAATTTCACTAAAAATCAACGATTTTATTTGTATAGAGAAATGTAAAATTTTTCTCATAAAAAATCGATAGTCTAACAGAAACCAACTTTTTTCTCATCGAAAAATCGGTATTTCCACAATAATCAACATTTTTTTCAATAAAAAAATCGTAGAGAAAACAAAAATCAATATTGGTAATCGATATTGCAACAAAAATTGATATTTCTCTTCGACATTTCAACAAAAATCAACATTCGTCATCGATATTTCAATAAAAATCAATTTCCCTCATCGAAATATCGACGCTAGCAAAAATCAACATTTATCTCGTCTAAAAGTCGATAGTTCAAGAAAAATCAACATTTTTTTCATTGAAAAAATCGATGAGAAACCAAAAATCATCGATATTTCAACAAAAATCAATATTTGTCATCGACATTACAACAAAATTTGACATTTCTCATCAACATTCCAACAAAAACCAACATTTTCCTTCACAACAAACCAATAAAAACAATTTCATTCCATATACCCACCTTTATTCTCACAAACAAACTCCTCTTCACCATTCGCTGCACTCGTATAAAACTTCAAACAATATTCACAACACATCAATCCACAGTACTCATTCACCAAACAAAATCCACTCGACTGTCCACACACGACGCAACACGAACCTAAACAAAAAAATAAACAAAAAACTCATCAAAAAACATCCAAAAAACAAAAAACAAAAACCCAAAAATACTTTTCGTTTGCTTCAAAAACGCATCCATTGGCTCCAAAGTCACCGTAGGAAACCGATTTAACTTTACACTCGTATAAACCTCACTCTGATCCTTCAAAAACTGTTCGCTCAACTTCCTAACACTGGCCGGTTGTCTCAACTTCATCAAAGTCCGTTTATTCAATTGCAATCTCGCTTTTCTCAAAATATTTTTAGTCCGTCTCTGCGCAGACGCCCTTTCTCTCGACGCCGCCATTTCTTCATCACTCGTTCTTTTCCCGTTCGGTTTCCGCAGCCTTCCGTCCCACTGAGACCGCAACATTTTCTCGATTCTCGCTTTAACTCGATCATTTTCACCGCCATTTTCATCCAACGCTGTAACTTCCACCTTCGTCGCAACGCCGCCAGATGTCGCTTCACCACCGTTGTTGTTATCTGAGGAAAGCGGAGAGTTGGCGCATTTATTCCGGATTTTTCCCACTTTTTTCCGGGCCATCGTGTCGGCGTATTTGCTGATGTCCAGTTCGATGCGTTCCCGAGTGTTTGCGTCGATTCCGTGCGTTTCTGGGAAGGAATTCGACTCAGAAACGAGGCTGTTGGAAGATATTTTCATCTTCATCTTTAAAGATGGACGTTTTTCCTCGTTTTTTCCTTGTTTTCCGGTTTCCGCATCGTCCGCGGTCTTCCGGGACATTTGATAAGTGAGTGCGGAACAGTCGAATTCGTCCGTGAGTCTTTTCGGGGGGATTATCAATCGGGATGATCGCGCACTACGTTCCGGAAGCACAAAAGCCTTTTTTCTCGATGAATTATTCACAATTCCGGTGGTTCCGGTAATTTCGGGGTCTTTTTTCACCTCATCGTCTGTCACATTCTTCTTTGCACGGTTGAGCAACCCACGAGCGACGACTTTTTCATCTTTTTCCGACGGTTTGAGCACTTTATCCGAGATTTTAACATCGGAATTCACGTCGGAATTCGTGTTTGGGATGATCCGGGCTTTTTTCCCGCCACGATCGATCCGGATTTTGAGTTTTTCGATCCGAACCATTTCTCCGCTCGACGTCGAAGCGTCATTTGATGACGTATTTTCCAAATTCACGTCGATTTTCTCGTTATTTACGCTTTCGTCGACGATTTCCTTCTTTTTCACGCCGGAATTCGATTTATTCTTCATTTCCGAAGGCGAAAATCCGTGCCGGATCATATGCGCGTACGATCGTCGCACCACAGCTCGTTTCCCGCGCCGGGGTGGTTCCTCGGTTTTCTCTTCTTTCACTTTATCACAAAAATTACGAGCCTGTTTAATGTCTTTTTGCGTGAATCCGAGAAATTCTTCGTCCTGAAACACAAAAATAAAAATAAAAATCAAATAATTGACAAAAATCAATAAAAATCACAAAAAATCGATACAAACCGATATTTTCCAATAAAAAAACCTCAAAAACTCATCATTTTCCACTCATTCCACTCAAATTTCACTAAAAAATCCACCTTTTTCAGAGAAAACAAGAAATAAAATGAAAAAAATCGCGGGATTTTCTATTAGCGGCTGCCATTTTGTTTGATTTCAGAACAATGTCAAGTCGCGTACTCATTTCTGCATTACGTCATGTCATGGCACTCGTTAGTGGTTTAAAGATTCGTGAGTGTTAAAAACGAGGGAGGAAGAAAAAGTGGAAAACGAGGGTACAATCGCTGGTTTTCATTCATACACGACGTTGTCATTGCGTCAGGATTTGCAACAACAACAACAGCCATGTTGAAGTGAATTTGGAGGAAAGACTCACCTCGTCCGATTCGCCGAAAATTTCAGTGAATGTTTTCATTCGGACACTCAGATCTTGTGTGAGGGCGGTTGAAGTCGGTTGACTTTTATCCTGGCGGTGGTATTTCACCGACAATCGGCCAAACCGTTGCCCTGGTCTGCCTGGGAAACGGAGACGCGCCATTTTGAATGTTAGTGCTCTCGAACCAGGACGTGTGAATGTGACCGAGTTTCGGTGCAATGATTTTATTTTTGGAAAAATATTTTTTAAAAATGATTTTTATTGATGGTTTATTATGGATTTTTGTTTTTTGTGGTCGGATTTTAATAAAATTATTTTTGGGAGGTAAAAGTGTTTGAGTTTAATTTTTTGGTTTTTGGATTTGACGGTAGGGAGCGAAGATCGAGGCGGAGATTTCGAGGGAGATTTAAATCAGGAGTTTGATTTATAAACTCGTTTATAAATGAATAATTTGTAAAATTTAATGTAATTTAGTAAGTTATGACCGAAATTTCCATCATTTTTAGGAATAAAATTATTTTTTGGGGAATAAAAGTATCTGAGTGTAGTTTTTGGTTTTTAAATTCGAGGGAAGGGTGCGAAGATAGAGGGGCCGATAACAAGGGGGCCGACAATCGGAAATCGGGAAAAATCGAGGGCAAAATGGCGTATGAGATTTTCAAAATGTAAATCCAATCAACCTATGAATCTCGGTATAGATTTACTTGGATTTACCTTGATTTTCTCGGATTTACACAGATTTACTTAAATTTATGATTTATAAATCCACTTAAATCCAGTAAATCAATCCGTACAATGGTTTTCGGCTTGTAAATCTCATACTTCATTGTATATATTATCGGCCTCCTCCGGCCCCCTCTCTAAATTCATTGACCAAATGCGACACCTAGCATCAAAAATCTGAACCAAATGCAAAACCGAGGCTGCACCGTCCTATTCCTATCAACAACAACCATCAATTTCCTCATAAAATCTAAAAAAACAATTTATTAAATTCTTTATTTCCTCAATTCACAAACATTTAAAACCAAAACAATAAAAAAAACAAAAAAAAAACAAATAAACCAAACCAAAAAAAAACAAAACAAATAAACCAAACGGCGCATCATCCTGCCGCTATCCCACCGCCATCGGCGACGGCACCATTTTGATAAAAGAACCAAACGACAACCCGCAAATCTCACACAAAAAAACCATCAAAAATGACAACATTACGGCCCTTTACGTGCGACGATATGTTCCGTTTCAACAACGTCAACCTGGACCCTCTAACAGAAACCTACGGTTTATCATTCTACCTCCAATACCTCGCACACTGGCCCGAATACTTTCAGGTGGCCGAATCGCCCACGGGTGTCCTCATGGGCTACATCATGGGAAAAGCCGAAGGACACGCTGAAAACTGGCACGGACATGTAACAGCGCTGACCGTGGCGCCGGAATATCGACGTCTGGGCCTCGCTGCTAAGTTAATGTCGGGTTTAGAGGAAATTTCGGAGAAAAAACACAGTTTCTTCGTTGATTTATTCGTGCGAGTGTCGAACAAAGTGGCGATAGAAATGTACAAACAGCTCGGGTACATCGTCTACAGACGTGTGTTGGAATATTACTCGGGAGACCCGGATGAAGATGCATTTGACATGAGAAAAGCACTCTCTAGGGACGTCGAGAGGAAGTCCATCATACCTTTACAGCATCCCGTGCGGCCGGAAGACATTGAATGATAAAAATTTTTTTTTGTTGATTTTTTGATTTTATTGTAACTTTTTTTTCATTTTTTGAATTTACAACGGTTTTTAAGAGTTATAAATGATTTTTTTGGGGGTAAAAGTTTGATCGTAGCAAAGCATATATGATGGAATGGAAATGCATTCTCAATAAAGAGCCGTTTCTTCTAAAAATATTTTTCCTGACAAAGCGCTCTGAATAATTCTTAGGTCTAAAAACTGTTTGTGGTGTATATATACAGAGTATGAATGTCGTATAATTTTTTTTTTACAACAAGTTGTTAGAAGAGTTTTTTTTTTTTTTTTTTAAGGGTTTTCGGAAATTATTTCGTAGTTTGGTTGGATTGGAGTTCGGTGGTTTTTGATGCGAAATTGAGCTGGCTCAGTTTGTTGATGACGATGAGTACTGTATTCATGTAAATATTTTTAAATTTGTATGTATGATCATTGCTCGGTCGATTTTTACCTCGTGGATTAAATATATTGAATAAAATGCTGTAAATTCATTGAAAATTGCGATTAATTTTTTTTTGCCACCGTTAGGAGAGAAGACACTAACATCGAACTAGCAAAAAATATAAAATACAAATTTAATACAATTCAGTAGAGACAGAGAAAATAAAAATTTTTTATGAGAAATAAATAAATTTTTCATTAAATCACTGACAAAAATTCCAGTTTTGTACAACAAAATGAATGATTGTCATACAGGACTGGGATTTATGGCATTGATTTAATGAAACATTTATTTATTTCTGGTAAAAAAATAATGTAAGTTTTGTATTTTTATTTTCTTAAAGTTTGTAATGTATGAAAAAAATTGAAATCCAAACTGAATCAATATGTCTCCATTGCATACGGATGACCCAGTCGATACCAGTGGAAAAAGACACCTCTGGCACAACCAAATTGGCTACCACTCAGTCCCAGAGTGCATGACAGGATTTGAATTCTATAGTAGAATTCAATCATTGCCACTAACCATGTCCTTCCTTGCTATCCACTGCCCTTTGGTCCGAGCGGTAACACTTTAACAATGTGAGGAAAATGGATGACATGTTGAAATGAAGACACATGTAGTAAAAACCACTATGGAAGGGTTTATTCATGGCAAGCAGCCATTACACATTGCATCAACTTTCCTCACATTCTGGTAGCAGAGGATGGTTGACACCGGCATAACTAATCAATTGAAGGATGCAAGTAGTTTTCGTCGACAGAAGTTCCGTCAGAAGTTCTAGTTTTTCGTGCAACAAGTTTATATTTAGTTATTTACAAATCAGCTTTCCTTTACCAGGTTTTCTGTACAACAGCTTTTAGGTTTGTCGACAACACTATAACGGTCTATGTCCATTTTTTTTTTCAATTTAAAAGATTGTTTTATTCATCTTTAAGTATTTCTTACTTTTTAATTCATTCAAAATGGTTCTGCCATGTAGTGTTATTGCTCCTGCTCATTTGATAGTTATCAGGGACGTTTCGTGACCTGTGTCGGTCTAGCAGTGCTTGCTATTTTTCATCTGTTATACGAAGATTAAGCGCTTAAGCAGTGCTGAAGGGTCAAATGTTTGTTTTATACTTGTATGTCTGATGAAGTTTGCTTTAAAAGAATTGTGCAATTATTTTTCCCTATAGTACTAGTAAGATTAAGATAAAAGGAAATGGATGAGGCACATGCTTCTACTGCTGTAAATATTCTATACATATGACAAAATTTAAGTTTGCACAGATTTAAGGATAGTAGAATAAAAATTTCTGAATCTATTGGTGAATTTATTTACAGTAGTATTAGGAAGATGAGATTTGTTGGATTTATCATGAATTGCATGTTAAATCTGATCCAGATTCTTATCATCAAAAACGTCCATTTTGCCTTATATAGTCTTTTAGATTAGGCTGTATACTGAATTTTTTCCATACAAATGATCAAAATTACCAATACAACTGTTGAAATACTATTTTTCTTTCAAATACTGACTCTATCCTCTGAATATATCTATATTATCAAATTTTAACTTTATCATTGCACAATTCTTTAAAAAATGATAATAGTTTTAGACATCAGCCAGCAGATGACAACTTTGATAACTTTGTGAACTATTTTGATCCTCTTATAAGGAAATTTATACATTTCTTAAATTTATAGCAAGGAATCTTAGGTAAAATGAAACTCATAATCGCCATCATCAAACCGAGCGAGCACAATTTTTCGAAGACTTAGTATGGACAAGAATCCATTCTTGGTATGGATTAGTAAACTAGTATATACAACAATCCATTAAAAAAGGTAAATATTGACCCAACATAATTTTTTTACATTGCAACAACAGTACAATGTGGAGTCAACATCTCAACAACAAATTCCAACTATTGTTACGTGTTGCGCGTCACTAGGTCGCTTCAGTGGCGCCACCATAACTTCAGTGGTCATCACCGGAACTAAATTATGTCCAAAGATCCTTTATTTATCAAATTATACCCACTAGTGGACACTGGACACAACACGTAACACTATATCGACATTGTTTCAACATCGTTTTAACATTGTTTCAATCAAACTTTGTACTGAAAGGCTCTTTCACTGCCATCTAACAAAAGGCCACTTTCATATTCATTCATTATAGATCTGGTTGAGGGATTTCATTGAAATTATGAGATAATTTCCGAATAACTCTTATCGACTCGATTGAGGAAATCAAGTCTTGAATCCCTGTTCCCAAACAATCTCGTCCAGTCCATCGCCCCCTTCTTCTTCTGTGCGTTCCTCAGCATAACGAGACCGGAAGAAACTCAGGTGCAGGATTATGTAGACCGAAATGCAGAGTGGAGGAAGCATCCCGAGCACAAAGCCGGAAAAGGATGGGGTCCTCGTGTTTGTCGGCTCGGCTTCGGGAGTGACGTTTGTGCCTCTGGTCATCGGTAGAATCGGAAGAGGGGAGTCTGGAAGAAGAAAGATTGTATTTAATTACTATGTCTCTATGTGGATAATCCACTTAAATGGATGCTAAAAATGGCAAATTAAATAAATTTATAGAGAGAATTTATGAAAACGAGGTGCTGTAGATTTTTGGACACCATTTTTTAATCGGCATGGCGGCCACAAACAATGTGGGAGAAACTTCCAAGACCTACTTCTATGTGGTTCCCCCAATTAGTAGGCACCAAGCAGCAATTTGGTTTCTTCATACGGTACGGTAGTTCTTTTTTCGTGTTTCCGTTGGTATTTTGGATTCCTGTTCATACTTTCTGCTTCTGGGCTTTCGCTTATCACCGGTTGGAGGATGATGAGGTGGTGTTCATTTATGATGTGTTAAACCATAAGCCCACATACGCGAGTTGGAAAGTGAGAGTAGCAGACTATGATTTTGATGCCCCCACCCCATAGGTGTGTGAAGACGGCAATCAACCACTTCGTCCCTCTTGGAAAAATGTTTGGATTTGTCTTCCTTTCAACATAAAGCCTGCACACAAAAAAATAAACTCCAAATTTTTAGTATATAAACTCCTTAATGGTGATGATCAACTGAACTGCCATAAGGAGTTATTCACTATACACCTCATGAGTGTATCTTGTTATTGTATAATGAC
>JAQFZO010001247.1:0-16843 GCA_034695885.1 Geophilus flavus
TGTTGATATTTTTGCAGGATAAAATGAAAGGATGTGGCATTTAAGCTCGAACTCGTCGCACACATGATGTACATCCACTATTCACCGGTGGATAACAAACCTCTGTGCTCTTACAGTACGAAATTGTGCAAGCAACGTCGATTAAATGGCTACTACGCCTGACACATCTTGGAAGATAAGTCAGCACCTTTCATGCAATGTGCAGCTCATGTGGCCATATACAAGAACCAAAAATGAGGATCGAGAGTAAAAAATACATTTTTTCACTTAAAAAATTCAAAAAAATCAAATTTTAACGTATTTTTTTCGTATATTTCATCTAGATACTGTAATAGCCACATGCAAGTTGCTGCTGGCATGGCTCCCAAAAAGGAATGGAATTGAAGTACACGGTTACATCACCGGACGGGATAATCAAATTCGCCGATCGTTTGAAAGCGTTTTTCAAAAGTTTCATCATCTTTCGACGAACACGTGTCTCTCACCAATCCCTACGCATTTTCGGAATCGGGAGAAGTTGAAGTCGTCGTTGATAATAAATCGCCGTACGTCGGTCGGGGTGTAATTCGTCCGTTAATACGCCCAAATTCGCGAAAAACGTGTCGTGTGTGGTGCAAACGATGGAAAATGTTAATAACAACCGGTTGAAGTGGTCGAAAATAAAGTGTTGGATAAATTGAAGAAAAATGAAGACTGTGTTTCGATACAATGATGAATAATTGGAGTAAAAACCAAATGGTTTTACATTCCAATGGTGTGAGTTGGACCATTCGAACGATTTTGTGTTGGGAAGGATGTGGCAGCGCAGATGATGTGCAGACTGTGAAAATGTAGTGTAAATTGAAACAGCAGCGGGGGAATATGGAAATTGCAGAGCCGTTGCAAAGGGTGCAAAGGGATGAGTGGGAGGAGAGGAGGATGTGTAAGGCGGATTTACACCCTGTATTAGGTACATAGGATTTTATTTTGAAAATTTGAAAAAATTCATTTATTTCTTTAAAATTTGAAAAAATTCATTTATTTGTTTAAAAAATTTGAAAAAATTCATTTATTTGTTTAAAAAATTTGAAAAAATTCATTTATTTCTTTAAAAAATTTGAAAAATTTGATGTTAAACTAAAAATTTTGATTTTTTTGACCACCGAAGAGTCCTTGCATGACTGGAAAAAAAAAATTCTCAATAGGATTATATTTCTTAAAATATAATTAATTAATTTATTTATTGTTTGGGATAAAATGTAAAAAATTGTCTCGTTCACTGCAATAAAAAATGAAAAATCCTCAAATTATGGCTCTGACGTTTATTAATTCAAACATTACCCTCGATCCTCGAAGTAACAAAACTCCCAAATCCCAGAAAATCATAAAATTACTGTGTTATAACTAGGTTTGTTTTTTTAAAAATCCCCGGAAGTTGTCATCTGCATGGTAATTACGAAAAACATTTTATTTATTTTTATTTTTCTATTTAGTCTCAGAAAACGTGACTCTTGGACGCGAGGGAATCGACGACGGATGCAGTACAGGTTGCGAAGACGTCAATTCTCTTGTTAGTATTAATAAAAAGTGTTATAAAATATGAGTTTAATTAAATCTACCTCCTACATTATAGGACTGTGCGGTGCCAGCATTATGTCCAGTTCCTCGCATACTCGTCGGCGATGACCAATAACTGGAAATAAAGGACTGAATTCATTTAATTTTTATCATTTCCCATCTCCTAAAAATTTGATTATTGGTGTTTACCTACGATCCCCAAATTGATAGTGATAATGGGTGGTAGAAAACTTAGTCGATGTGCAAATATCCAACATTATGGGTGGTATTTGGGAACCCGAAAAACAGTCTCGCTCATGGGTGTTGAATGTTGATCAACACTCATTTTATTGCACACGCTAGTTGTAGTGATGTATCGATGTAATTTTGTGTGAATTTTATGCATTTTTCATACCGTGTCATCGAGAAGAGGGTGGTCAGCAGTGTGTGGAGCAGGGAAAACAATAGATTGGTCTCATCTGTGGCTCATCGCTAGTGTTATCTGATATTTGATTTTCTCTATAAATAAGCTATTTGGGCATGAGATAATTTGTTTGAATTTTATTGCCGTGTGAACAATGGGAGTGAATGTGAGGGATGTGGTAAAGTAAATAAATACTTTTTTAATTAATTTTTTAATCAGTTCATAAATAAACACGATAAAGGTGAGTGAAATGGTGAATAATAAAAGAATATAGGTACGAGAATAACTTAATTATTGTAAACTGCAGACATACCTACAATTGCTTCAAAAGATCTCAAGATAAATATATAAATAAATAAATAAATAAATAATCATTAATTGAGTACAATTCCGGTCAAGAAAAATTGTCGCGCCCTCTAATGTTGTATAGAAATTAAAATGTGCAAATTGTTGAAAACGGGAACAAATCATTACCAAAATGGCTGTTTGGAAAATTAAATTTGATGAAAATTGTTATGGTTGAAAATCAATTTGCAATTTAAAGCATGTGTTTTTCTTTTCGTGTCGAGGATAAATTGCAGCGTGGTAATTACTGTATCTTTTAGATTGTTTTGTTCGTTTGTACCGATTTTTAAATATTTATTTTAGTAGTAAGTAAAAACGAGGTTCTGGGACACATAGAAACCCATGTTAAACTATCATTTCTGGGACAATCGATGTTGTACTATGTAATAACTGGGTCATGCCAGCGCGAGTCTAGGCAGTCGACCCTAAGATAAAACATGGGAACTTCCTTATTGGGACTTAGAAGACAATTATAAAGAATGAAAAACAAAAACAAAACACTCATCCTCAAAATACCCTACCCCACCTCCGCCTCTGCCGCACACACCCTACTGTACCGCGCTAAACTTTTCCGACGACAACGGCGGCGGCGGCAATCTCCTGTTCTAGGGTGTGAATAATATGTGGAGATAATGTATAGTATTAAGAATAATAAATCTTATTTATTTTTTTTTACATTAAGCATTTATATTTCTACATTTCACAGGTGCCTAATTAAACGTCCCGTTTTTAGCTCTGGCTCTTTTCATAGCATGAACATGTCGAGATTTGTGCAAATACTTTTGGCGCTTTGTAGATATCCTTCCTTGCAGTATTGAAGCAGTTCTGGCTTCCCTTCGTTTCACAAAACGAAGCCACTGCTTCCTACTGACGAAAACATCTCCGTACACAGAATTGGCCGGCACGAAAACCTTTTCCTCCATCAATCTGTTGCTAAAGCTGTCGGGCTGAGGTTGCTGCGGCGTTGAAACCTGAAAGGTTATGAGTTTTAAACGTTTTTCCCTGCTTCTAGAATGAAATTGTCGATGGCGACCTCCGACCTCGACACACCCAGCCCCTACCCCAATATCCCCATCTACATTCTTAATACTTATACCCCACCCTAAAAGTTTCAAAATTACTCACCAGGTGGACTTCCTGTCGTCAATTATAAAAATTTGTCTTTCATTACTAAATCAGCTGTAGGACAGTCAACAGGTCTTTGCTGTAGCTCCTATGGCAAAAAAATCTTTCCAAGTTTTTTTTAAGTTAAATTTTCTAAAAAAATTATAAAATGAAAAAATCCAGCATGACGCGTCGCGGCGGATGCCTTGGACAGACTGATTAAAAGTTGGAACTGCGGCTCTATTTATACCCGCACATTTTCATTTGAAATGCTATTTAACATCGACCAATCACGTTCATTCACTCGCCAAAATTTGATCGAGCAACACGTCTACGGCAGCTCCTGGATTAAAAAAAAACTTAGCCAAAATAATGAAAAAAAAAAAAAACTTAGCCAAAATAATGGAAAAAATTAAAAAAAACTTAGCCAAAATAATGATAAAAATCCAGGAGCTCCCACAGATAGGTGTTGTCCGGCCAATGTCTGGCGAGTGAATGAACGTGATTGGTTGATTTTCTATCATTTGAATTGCCATTTCAAATGTAAATGTGCTGACTCAGCATTTTTTCCATCGGGTATAAATAGAGCCGCAGTTCCAGCTTTTAATCAGTCTGTCCAAGGCATCGGCCACGGTAAGTTATGCTGGATTTTTTCATTTTTTCTTTTTTTATAAAACGGTACATAGAAAATTTTTTTTCATTGGAGGAGGAGCTCTGTAAAAACACGTCTTGTCGGACCGACAGCCGATTCGGTAATGAAAGAAAAAATATATAATTGGCAACCGGAAGTCCACCTGGAGAGTGATTTTGGAACTTTTATATGTGCATCTTCTATAAGTGCCTGTGTCATCTATAAGTGCTTGTGCCATCTTCAAGTGAGTGTGCCATCTATAAGTGCTTGTACCATCTTCAAGTGAGTGTACCATCTTCAAGTGAGTGTGCCATCTATAAATGCTTGTGCCATCTTCAAGTGAGCATGCCATCTATAAGTGAGTGCCATCTACAAGTGAATGTGCCAATTGGGTCTTTCTAGAATCTACCGTAGAAGAGATTTGTGATTTGTGATTTCTTATTGGAGATTCGTGAATTTTTATTTCCCTTTTATAAAAAAAAGAGGCCATGAATCGAATCAAATATAATTTGTGCGTCAAGTTTTTGAAAGACAAGCGAAAAGACGGTCTTCTGCCTAAACATTTTAATCTCCGACAGAATTATGACAAATTGTTGGAAGAATGCCTGAAATATGAGGATTTTAAGTTGCGTTGTGATCCCTATTGTTTGGTCAAAAGTGCCTTTGATGGAAAGAGCAGGGAATATCGTTTTTTCGACCAATACGGAGAAGACGATTTGATGATGGCGTTATCTGGATGTAAGGTGGACGTCTTGCGACTGTCTAAAGAGTTGGTTGTGGAAGTAGGATCCTATAAAGTGACTTTCGCCGTGCTTTGTGCCTATAGACACTCCGTCAAAGATAAGATTTTGTACTTTTGGCACGTTTCGGGGCCGCACGTCATTCATTCCGAAGAAAATCTGGAAGAGATGTTTGCGGACATGATGAATGATTTTAAAGACCAGCATGCAGAATTCGAAGCTTCGCACGACTACTTGGAGTTTGATCATTTAGACGACCTCAAAGCCGACGTTAACGCGCTGGCTTTTCGAGGCAATGCCATAGGCAACGACACGAGAGACGAAGAAAACCATAAAGCCATCTTGCTCGAATTGGACAAAAAGAAAGCCATGGTTCGTTTCGACGTCGCCGATTCGTTCGTGTACTGCATCTTGGCGGCGTTGCATCCGGTGCAAATACAGGCTCGCAGGACCACACAGTACGATCGGTTTCGAGACGAGTTGAACATGGACGGCGTGACCTTCCCCATGACGTTGCAAAACGTGAGGGAATTCGAGTCCTCGAACGTCAACGTAGAGATAAACGTCTATTACGGCTACCAACCGATCAAAAGACTGATCACGCGATTTCGGAATCGCAACTGTCACGTCGACCTCTACATGCACGGGAAAAATAATCGTTTCAGTTTGATCAGGCAACTGAAGAGGCTGATTGGAACTTATTTGTGCCATTATTGCGATGGCGAGTTTGCCACAAAATCAAAACTCGATCGTCACCTAACAGTTTTGCATTCGGTAGACAAATTAGGCAAACCTTACGATCTGCCTGACAGTTTACTCAAAAAACATGCCATAATTAAGATGCAAAATGACGACCAAAAAAGCTTCATGTGGTGCATTTTGGCTTGTTTGCATCCCGTGTCGATCCATCCGGAGCGAGTTGAGCAATACGAACAATTCATGGGCGAATTGAATTTTGATGGACTCCATTTCCCCATCGAGGTCAAAGACGTTAAAAAGTTCGAAGCTAGAAACCCCGGTTTGCAAGTCCACGTATTCGGTTACACAGGCTCAACTTTTCCCCTGAAAGTAAACAAATTCCGGTCTGAAACTAAAACAATGATTCGACTATTGTGGGTCGACGGTCATTACCACTTGATAAAGGATTTTTCTAGACTGTTGGCCGTCAAAGACCACAAATGCTACATTTGCGACCATTGCTTGAACAATTTCTATAGCAAAATAAAATTAGATAAACACATGGAATTCTGTACACAGAACGAGGCATGTGAAGTAATGTGCCCGCCTCGCAAGAAATCGACTCACTGCTTTAGTAAATACAAAAATATGCATCCCGTTCCGTTCGTTTGCTATGCCGATTTCGAAAGCCTGTTGATGCCGATGCAGGGTGCGCGCAATGAGGATCAAAATACCGTGAAGACCGAGCACCACGAGCCATGCGGTTTTGCTTACAAGATCATTTGCTGCGACGATCCAAAATTTTCTCGCAAATTACAGCTGTACAGAGGACCCGATGCGACCAGACATTTTCTGGATTTTTTGACGTACGATGCTAAAGTCATCGTCACTTGGATGAAACAATTAGAGAGGAAATTCAATAGGAGAACTTTGACTCATCTAGAAGAAAGCAATTACACGTACGCCACTAGATGCTATATTTGTAAAGAACCATTTGGAAAGTACGACGATGTAAAGAGAAAGAAAGTTTTAGACCACAATCACATCACGAACAAATACAGGGGTGCCGCGCATGCCGTATGTAACCTGAATCACTTTTGGCGCAAAACCCTGCCTGTTGTGTTTCACAATGGGAAACGGTACGATTTTCACTTCATCTTGCAAGGAGTTAGAGGCGAACAAGTCAGGCTGATAGCAGAAAATTCGGAACAATATAAAACAATCACTTTGTGGAAAGAAAGCATGAAGGTAGTAAAGGGAAAAGAAAAAATGATAGCGGAAGAAAAACTGAAGTTTTTAGACAGTTTCCAGTTTTTGCCTTGCAGTTTGGCAAGTTTGGCCGAAAGTTTGGGCGATGTGGAAGATCGCATCAAAATTTTCAAAAATGAATTTGAAGGAGTGTCGGACGAAGATTTAAAACTGCTGACTAGGAAAGGTGTTTACCCGTACCGATTCATGGATGATTCCAGCAAATTCGATCTGAGAGAACTTCCCAGCATCGAATCGTTCGAATCGAATGTGACAAAGGACGATTACGCGCACGCTCGAAACGTCTGGGAACGATTTAAAATGACGAACATGGGCGAGTATCACGACCTATATTTAAAGACGGACGTACTGTTATTGGCTTTGGTCTTTGAAAATTTTAGGCAGATGTGCCTCCAGCATTACGAGTTAGATCCTGTTCATTACGTGACATTTCTCGGCGTTACTTAGGACGTGGCCATGCTTAAAACGCGCCAAAATCTCGAGTTGTTGACGGAAACGGAAATGTATCATTTTTACGAACGTGGAATTCGAGGCGGCCTTTCGATGATAAGCCAAAGGTACTCGCGCGCTAACAACCCCGCGATGCCCGATTATGACTCGAATCGAGCGACAAAATGGATAATCCTTTTAGATTTCAACAATTTATACGGTCATTCTATGAGCCAAGTTTTACCTTACGGCGAGTTCAATTTTACTGAAGACTGCGGCCATTGGACCGCAGAGTCCATCATGGCGTTAAAAAAAGACGACGACATCGGATACGTGTTCGATGTTTCGTTAGATTATCCGTCGCACCTGCACAAATTACACGACAATTTCCCACTAGCGCCCGAATTGAAAGTCAGCGGTAACGATAAAACTAAGAAATTGATAGCTCATCTGGGATCGAGAACAAACTACGTGGTGCACTATCACGCGTTACAGATGTACTTAAGTCTCGGTATGACGTTGCTGGAAGTTCACGGTGTCGTCAGATTCAAACAATCGAAATGGTTGGAACCTTACATCAGAATGAACACCGAGAAAAGAAAAATGGCCAAAACAGACCTCGAATCCGACCTCTGCAAAATGGCCAATAATGCCGTTTTCGGTCGCACGTTCTGCAATGTTAGAAAGTATAGAAATTTTATTTTGACACACAGTCGAACTTTCTATGAGCGAGCAACCAGAGATCCGTGCTATAAAAGCCAGAAAATAATTAACGATTATCTCGTCTTGCTCGAACGCAGAAGAAAGTGCATCTTGCTGAACCAGCCTCTTTACATCGGCCAAGCGGTATTGGATATATCCAAGTGTCTGATGTACGATTTCCATTATAACGTGATCAAGAAAAAGTTTGGCGATAAAGCCAGGTTGCTCATGACAGACACGGATTCATTGATGTACGAAATAGAAACGCCGGACGTGTACAGTTATTTCAAAGGAGAAATAAGAGACTGGATGGATTTGAGTAATTATCCGGAACCGGACGACACGAACAAGAAGGTCATTGGCAAGATAAAAGATGAGACAGCGGGTGTTCCGATCGAAGAGTTCGTCGGTCTGAAAGCCAAATGTTACGCTTACAAAGTGAACGAAGAGATCAGAAAAAAGTGCAAAGGCATAAAAAAAGACAGCGTAAAAAAAGAGTTGGACTTGGAAAAATATAAAGCTATTTTATGCGGTGAAATACAGTCGGTCGTTTTGACGTACGACAACATCCGTTCGTACGGGCACAGGATTTACGGCGAATCCATCACTAAAGTGGCACTGTCTGTTAAGGACAGCAAGAGGATTGTGTTGGCGGATGGAATACACACCCATTCTTACGGTTACGTAGAGCCACCGTTAGAAGAAGAAGAAGACGAGCCGAGCGCGAAGAAACCCAAACTAGACCTTTAAAGATCGGTTACGTCGTCGACCCACGAGTTGTGCTTGCGGTCCAAACCTTTCCATTTGACATAGTATTTGTAAGTACCATCTTTGTTTTTCTTTTTCCTGATTACTTTTTCTACGAGATAAAAATCTTTCGTTTCGGACAATTGCAATTTTTCCGCGTAAAATTTCCCCAACAACTGTTCGCCAGAATCGTCTTTAAGATGATAAGTGGGCGGTCTAAACGTCCGGTCCACTTTGGAGATGGTGAACACTTCGTTAGTCCAGTTCTGCAAATAACCCTTGTCGAAGAATGACTTGGCTTTGGATATCCTCACTTTATCGCCGACTTTAAACTTTGGCTTCTTCTTTGCCTTTGTCGGTGGGGCCAACAGCCTCTGTCTGATCGATGGCTCTATTTCGGCAGTGACATCGATCGGTCTAGCATTTATGCTGCGATGATGAGAACGATTATACTGTTTCAACAGTTAAGGTAATAGTGTAACCCACTTTCTGTTTCCTTGCAAGGTAAATTGTTTATACATGGCCGATTTTAAAGTCCTGTTGAACCGCTCGACGATGCTGGCTTTCATCTCAGAGTGGGTGGAATAGTGATTGATGCCGTGCTTCTTCATTAGGGCTTGGAATTGTGAGTTATAAAATTCCTTGCCCCAGTCAGTGGCCAAATTATCGGGAGGTTTGGTTGTTTGTAATATTTTTTCGAACGCCGCTGTCACGTCTTTCCCCGTTTTCGATTTGATCGGAACGGCGTAAGCAAACTTAGAAAACGTATCAATCACGGTGAGCAAGTATTTGTTACCCCGATTTAGTCTAGCGAATGGAATCATTTCCACCAAATCAGCTTGCCACAAATCATTTATGCCGAATGTAGCAACTTTTTGTCTGACAAAATGCCGTCTGACGGGCTTGTGTAGTTCAGTAGCCAACTGTTCCATTTATTCTTTTATTTATTAATTAATTAATTTATTTTTTATAACCGTAACCCATTCCCAGTTTAAGTTTTACACGCATGGCAGCAGTCACCAGTTTAGCGTTCAATTTGGTTTTGAAATTAGAACTGGGATCGGCAGCTACTTTTCTGGCAACTGCTAAAAGCTTTCTATCGGCTTCGTGTCTGAACGACAGGTCTTTGTTTATGTAAGCGATGTCGTGTTCTTTGCACGCTTCGTCCAATTCGTTGATACCCACGTCCCCTCTCGCCAGTCGTTTGTCCAGTTTAGTTCCAGGACCGCAGTAATTATATCCGGGGAGATGCAATTCGACCGACAACTTGTCTATCGCTTTATTCAATAATCCTTTGCCAGAGTTGGTTTTTTTTTAACGAACTGATGTTTCATCGTGTTACAAACGGAGCATTTTCCTTTCTTGAAATGCCTGTTGTTTCTAGTCGTGCCGAATGACAGTTGACCGGTGGCGGTCCTTTTTCTACACTTGACGCAATACATTGTTTCTTTTTCTTTTTTTTTATATACGTATAAAAAATATATACAAAAAAAAAGATGAAAGTGATAAATTTTGATACCGATAGGAGTAGAACCGGTGCTCGAACCAAACTGTTTCATCCGAGCATCAGATGCGTCATATGCGGGCCGGCCGAGTGTGGCAAGACCAACTTGATGCTCAATTTCCTAATGTGGCTGACGTACGACAAACTGTTCGTGTTCTCAAAAACACTCTTTCAATCCAAGTACGACCTGTTAAAACGTGCGTTCAAAGACATCGAACACGAATTGGGGGAACAGGTTTGCGTGTTCTATGACAACAACAATGACGTTCCATCACCGGAACACCTGTTCGATCGTGTGTCCAAACAGGTGTTTGTGTTCGATGACGTGATGTTAGACAAACAACACAACATAGAAAAATATTTTGCGCAAGGCAGGCATAGCAACGTGAGCAGTTTCTATTTGTGCCAGACGTACAGCCGCATACCGAAACAGGTGATCAGAGACAACGCCAACCTGTTAGTACTGTTTAAACAAGACGAGGCGAATCTAAAACACTTGTACTCGAACCACGTTGGAACAGATATGACGTACGAACAATTCAGAAACTTGTGCAAGACGTGTTGGGACACCGATCCCTATGGTTTTCTATCCATTGACAAAACAAAATCCACGAGTGAAGGAAGATATAAAAACAAATTTGAAAATAAATTTACCGAGTTTTAAAAAAAAGTACGAGATGAATGACCGACAAAAAGAAAACTACGAGAAGTTAAAAAGGAATTTGAAAAGAAAGTTTCTAGAAGATAAGTTACACAGAAACATAGAGGAAGAATCGCTGTTCAAATTCTTTCAACCCGTCACGTCGGCTCTTAACGCGCAGACCGATGCATTGGTTCAACACAGAGGTCAGTTTGCACATTCCCATCCAGTAACTCCATTAGCACCTTCAAAACTCGAATCCGAAACGCCGGTGAAAAAATATGAACAATCTGCCATCAAAAGTACCACGAGACGAATGGGTACGAGACAACGTACGGTGTCCGAGTCGAACGTGATTCCCAAGTTCGAACTGGGAGAAAGTTCCGAAGAAGAAGAGGATAAATTAGAGGAAGCTTTGGGAGAAGAAGAAGAGGAAGAATTAAACGAAGGAGACATTTCTACTTCGGCGGAATTGGCCAAACACAAAGGCAGATTCCAACAGTTGTTTGAGGAAACGGGAAACAATCGCACTGCAGCTGAATTTTTTAACAGTTATTTCAATAATCCCCAAAAGCACGATACCGTGTTCGGTTTGAAATACAACGCTGAAGCGGGAGATTTTCAAGTGGGTAAAACTCTTGTTAAAATTGGGGAAACACACTTTATCTTAAATAACGGTCCTACTTACGAGCAATCGGAAGATTTATGGCATCTGTTGACCGAGAAAAATCCTAGAGAAGATTATTCCGAGAAAGCCATACAAGATTATTTTAACATAATGCGTGTTTCCGGAGCGATGATCAAGTCTAAAGATCAATATGGAAACATGTTACCGAAGTCGAGCAAGGGTAAAAAATACAGGGAAGTAATAAAAGGCATGTGGGATCATTATCAGAAACAACTAAAACAAAAAAGAGAACAAAAAAAAGCTAAAATGGAAGGCAAGGGTCTACTCGCCAAAACGTGCACTGGAAAAACCGATTACAAATATTACGACGACCCTAACAAATTGGTAGAACGTTTGAGATTATTGCACGCATCACGCGATGCCGGAAACACCGGTCACGACAATGAGATAGTAGAGATTATGATGGAATTGAAAGAAGGTGGGATCTTGGACGACGAGAAGTTTCGAAAAATGAGAAAAAGTATTTTACAAAATTAAAAAAAAATACACCATGTCTATAGTTTTGAGCAGTAACAAATCCAATTTCGTGACCAATTTCCGTTCTCCTTTGTTGTTGGGAGACGAGGAGTACGAATTGGGACTAGTTAGTCTAGAAACTTACAATTCCATTCACAACATCAATGCCAAGAACAATAATTTCCGATATCAAACGACCCAAGCCGGTCCAGTTTTCAATATAGCTATACCGCACGGATGCTACGAAGTGAACGATATCGTGGATTACATACACGCCGAAATGAAACTCGAAGATCATTATGACCAAAGTAACAATTTACCTTTAATCGATCTCAGGTTAAACCCCAACACTTTTAGAACTCGTTTGAGCGTGAACGATATCGGTTACAAAGTCCATTTCGAAGGCGATAATACACTAGCCGACCTGTTTGGATTCGACAAACGAGTTTATGGTTTCGGCTTTCACACATCCACCAATCCCATCAACGTGTTTCACGTAAATACCATATTGGTTCACTGCGATCTGATCACTCAATCGTACTTGAACGGCACAACTTCGCCTATTATCTACGCCTTCTTCCCTAATGTACCACCCGGATTCAAGATCGTCGAAACGCCGCACAATGTACTCTATTTACCCGTTAAAAACCAATCAAAAATCCACGAAATCAGGATATGGTTGTCTGATCAAGAGGACCAACCCATAGAATTGAACGACGAAACTCTCACTGTTCGTTTACACTTAAGAAGAAAAACTATAACTACAGTATAAAAAAAAAATATATATACAGTATATGCCTCTCATTTTCAAAAAAGGAAATTACGTACCGGTCGTCGATCCACCATCGACGCCAGCGATCGGTCAGTTGCAACGAGTAGAGAGCGATGAGAATAAAAAGGGTGGCTCCATCGGATCGAATATGAAGACTGAAAAACTGCGGCAGTCCCTTTTGAATGCCAGTAATTTAGATTATATAAATTCCTTTAAGTGAAATTAATTAAAAATGTAATTAATTACGAATTTAAAAATAGAAATAATTACGCATATAAAAAAAAAACAAAACAAAAGATGGTTGAAGTGGCTGAAAATTACTTGAACGTGGAAGAGCAGTTCGTGGTCGACGAATCCGTCCACGCTTACACTTTTCACGAATACCACCCCATCATCGGTACGGATCTAAATGGAATGAACTCGGAGATACGACTGGTGGTGCAAAACGAAGACATATGGACCCATCCGCACAGAGCCATGCTCTGCATCATGGGTCAATTGACAAAAAAGAACGGTGACGAATACATGGCTAACAACGCTTCAGACGACGATCCCATAACTTTGACCAACAATTTCTTCCCTTATCTGTTCAGCAGCATCAAGTATCACATAGGGGACAAGTTGGTCGACGAAGTAAACTACCCGGGATACGCCACCACCATGAAATCGTTGCTGACTTACAGGGCGAACCAAAACTCGGTCGAAAACCTCGGTTGGATAAGCGACAAGAACGTGGGTGGACCCAACGATATGGAAAATGCCGGGTTCAAGGAAAGGAGGCTATTATACAACGTCATTCCGGCCAACAAAGGAACGTTTGCTCTCTTGGTACCGTTGAGACATCTGATGGGGTTTTTTGAAGACTACACTAAAATCATTTACGGGGCGAAGCAAGTTCTGTCGCTCATGCGCACGCACGACAACGACGCCATATTCAGAGCCGAGCAAAAGGGGCTTACGGGTGACAGAAAAAACGTGGCCGATGGCAAAATCAAGCTTCATCACATGTATCTCATGCTGCCGCACGTTCAACCATCGGACGTTCAAAAGAATAGATTGTTTAAAAGCATAGACAGGGGTGTGAGAGTACCCTTGGCTTTCAGGCACTGGTCGTTCGAAATGACCGACATGCCTCAAAGCAGAGAATTCACTTGGCGGGTGGTCGTCACGAGCGCGACGGAAAAGCCCAGATACATAGTAGTTGCTTTTCAAACCGACAGGAGAAACGATCAGACTCATAACGCTTCCATCTTCGACAACTGTAACGTGAGCGAAGTGCACGCTTACTTGAATTCGGAGAGATACCCCTACTTGGACAGCAGCGTCAATTTTGCCAACGGTCATTTCTGTAAATTTTTTGAGAGTTGCGTCCAATTCAAACGGGATTATTACGGCAAAGACAACCTGTTGTTTAACACTTGGGAATATGCCAAAATATACCCGTTGGTAGTGATAGATTGTACGAAACAGAGCGAGAGGATGAAGACCGGTACCGTGGACGTGCAATTAAAAATGAAGTTCGACGAAAACGTACCGGCAAATACTAAGGCTTATGCCCTCATTATCAGCGACAGGTTAATGGATTTGCAATTGGGCAAAAATAAAGTGGAAGTGATATATTGAGTAAATTAAAAACGATATTAGAAAAAAATAATGTATAATAAAAAAATGTATAAATTACACAAAGTCAGTTTATCTTCGGACCAAAAAAATAAACTACGACGTGCCATCAAAAAGAAAGCACCCATTCATTTGAGATTGGGTTACGGCCAATTACAAAATGGCAGCGACGGGTTGAACCTCACCGACAGACAAATTCAGAAAATCAGGAAAGCCAGCTCTAAGAGAATGGGTACCATGCTCAAAGTGTCGACTAAACAAATGAGACAATCGGGCGGTTTTTTTCCACTTTTACTTCCACTGTTGGGCGCACTCGGTGGACTAGCCGGTGGTGCAGCGAGCATCGCCAAAGCCGTAGACGATTCTAAATCGAACAAATCAAAGTTAGAGGAAAATAGAAGGCATAATTTAGCGATGGAAGGTAAAGGCTTGAAAAAAAAATTTCGTCTGGCCGCGAGAAAATCGAAAAGAGGAGGTGGATTATACCTAGCGCCTTACAAACCGTGATCGATCTAACGGGAGGAAAAATCGAACCTTTGTCGTCGGACCGAATAGTCATCTTGGCTCGAAAATTAAAAATACCACATTTCAGAGGCGTTTATTCCAGAGACGAATTACCTCGTCGACCGTGGTCGAAAGAATGCGGCATAGTCAATCTGAACAAATTAGAAGAAATTGGGAGTCACTGGGTGGCTTATGGTTTTATTCAAAACGACCCCGATTTGAAGCTCTATTTCGATAGCTTCGGGAATTTGCCACCGCCACCGGAGATCTATAATTATCTAGGTAAAAACGTTCGTTACAACGTAGAAACGTTTCAAAAGTTTGACCAGGTCATCTGCGGGCATCTATGTTTACTGTTTTTGAAAAGCAACATGTCTAAGTAATGATTAAGAAATGTTTAAAAATTAAATCCAAAATAAAAATTCAAATTATTTTTTTTTTTATTTTTACCTCTCGATAATAAAAAAAAAGAAAACATGTCCAGCGTCGATAAAAGCGGCGAGGATCGTACGAAAGGGGTTCATAAAGGGGGTAAGAGACGCAGACGAGATGTGGGATCGGATCAAGCGGCGACGGTCGATCTTTCCGACATCGAAACTAAATTTTTTCGCGAACTGGGAATGACCAGACAAGCGCTGACAACAGCTTTGACCATCATCAGACAGGAATTGGATCAACTAAAAGCCGCCATTGACGCTCACTCGAAGGAAGCCGCGGCCAAATTTGGCACGCTGGGTACTCAGGCCGAAGCCGACAAGATGAAAGCCAGCATCGGCGATTTGACCGATGAATTAGAGCGTCTGCAAAAGCAGATAGAAGCGATCGAAATCGCACCAGTTGCACCGGACGGAGACGGAGCCAAATTGGACGCGAAAATAAAAGCCGAAGTCGACGAGACAAAAGAAGAGTTACAAAAAGCCGTCGATGCCATCAAAACCGAACTCGGCGCTACCAAAAAGGCGATCGAAGACAATGCGAAGGAAACCCTCGAAAAATCTAATACCATGCAAGAAGCCATAGCGAAACTGGCACCGTTAGAAGAGTTAGATAAAACTAACGAGGAAATGGCAAAGACGAAGCAAATGATCTCGACTAATAGTTATCATATTACCAAGAACAAAGAAGCCACGGAGAAAGAACTGGAGAAAATCAAAACGGATATCAGCGATCTAGGGAAGAAAACCAAAACTTCTCTGAACAAGTTAAGAGAAGAGATGAATGCCATGGGCGGCGGCGGCGGTGGTGGTGGTGGCGGTGGAAGCGACCATTCCACCGAAATCGAGTCGATCAACGACAGACTAGATCGAATGCAAACGAACATGAGCGACATGTTACAAGGAGTGCAAAAGGAAATGCAGGAGATAATCGGGAACTCCATCATTCCCGAAGCGGACAAGCAAACCATCGTGGCGGATTTACAATCCTTGACCGATCAGATCAACGAGGCCATAGACAAAGCCTTCGTGGCCAAGACCCAAATAATGAACGAAAAAATAACGGCTTTGGAAACTCGAATGAACGCATTGAGTGTTCAGGCACCGGGCGCTGCGGCAGTCTCCGACGAAATGGACACGTACGAACTCGTGATTTCATTTAATAACCGATACAACGAATGGGCAGTGTCTGATATGGGAGTCTTCGACTCATTTTCGAGAAACGGCATAGTCGCATTTCCGTACAAGTTAGAAATTTATCACATAAATATATTACTATCGTCGGTCACAACCGCTGCTTCCGAACCGGTGACCGATGCCGAATTTGACGTCAAGTTGGGAGAACACGTAGTACCATTCATCGTGCGAAGGGCCAAAGCAACCGGTCAAAATTTACACGTAACTTTTAAACCAGTATCTTCGACCGATGCACGGTTGACGCTAGATCCGTTAGAAACGATCGAGATGCGAAGTAGGGTTACTTGGAGTCACTACTACTTTACCGCACATATTTATGGCAGGTTGAAGTTTAAGTGGACCAAACGAACGGCATAAATAAATAAAAAAAGATGGATAATCGACAGATATACGCGAACGCGAGAAAAATGAAAATAAAACATT